>CAOJBJ012009481.1:0-13731 GCA_948291685.1 Euphorbia celastroides | reverse complement strand
GGTAACCAGGTCCAGTCAAATATATTATGAATTTATTCGTTTTACTTTTATTTTTGAATTGAAAAATGTACTCTACATTGTTGCATTTTAAGAAATAGCAAAATTGCTATAATTGATTATTAAGGATCCTGTAGATCCATTATGAATGTTACAAGAGCAATGTATTACACGATTTCATATCGATATGAATGTTCTTTCTACATCCACCGGAAGTGGAAAAACAAAATTGGTCACTAGAAGTGAAAAAAAGGACATATTAAAACTTATGAGTCGACTAATAAGGATCCGACAAATCTTATGATATTAATGTAAACGTGCTAGAAATTTCACCGAAAGTGATGAAACATACGTTGATGAATATTTCCATCCGTTGAGGAATATAAATTGGTGAATTATTTCCACATGAAGTGGACTACAATCTAATGAATAGTTTCATCGAAGTGAAAAATCAAATTGCCGTATTGTTTTCACCAGAAGTGAAAAATTGATGACGATTGATACTCATTTGAAGTGATTGAAAATCAAAATCGATAATAACAACCACTAGAAGTGGAAAAATAATTCATGAGCAATTTTTACCTGAAGTGTAAAACATAAATAATTTCCACCTTAAGTGGATTACAAATTGATGAAAATTTTTACCAAAAAATAAATATAAGTCGATGCATAATTTCCAGCTGAAATGGAAGACAAGTTGATAAATAATTTGTTTTAAGAAGAATGTTTTTTCAATCTTGTAGATTGTGAACACCATAAGTGGAAAATCATTAGAATTGATTGAGTGAAAAAAATGGCATCCTTATATTTGATAATAAAACATTTTATTCAAGCTCTACGAGCGCTATTATTTATGTATAAAGAAAAAAAGGTAGATTTCTCCCGAAGAGCCGGTATTAAGACACTGAGGTGAAAATAAAAAATCAACATTTCGAAAGAGTCAATTATAAGTGAATGGAGCAAACAAATAATTGAATGACCTAGAAAAGCCAATTGAAAATAATGCATTATTGTTATAAAACTCTCATTGAAATGTGTAAAAGTGTTGAAGGGTAATTGCATAAATAAATGCTATATTAAATTGGAAAGTGAAAACTTGAAGTTTATAAGCTTGAATACTTATCAAATGTGGCATGATTGATTGGATCATCGTGGTTATGTAATAACAATGAAATTGTAATAATGTATTAAAGAACTTGAAGTTTCTTTGTGTTGATTGTTTGCAAGTTTAATGTGAAAACCTTATAAAGTAAGGTTGGATTTGAAATTTCATTGTTTCCAAAGTACATATTATGTGACATATATGGACCAGTTTATCCACTTGAAGAAGTACATCACTTGAAGTTGATGTTCGACTCAATTATCACATATGTGTTTTATGTCAACTAAGATCAAAATTGAAATGGTCGAGTAGAACCATATATTGAACATATGCATTTAGTTGTAAAACAATGTTTTGCGAACAAATATTATTACAACGGTAAGAGATACATGCCACGATTTTTATGCTTACGACCAATAAGCTTATAATTATTTGTTGCAAATAATATGAACTAACAAGAATATCAACCAATATTCACATACAATTTAGTTCCCCTCAAAAGTATAATGATCAAGATATATTCTTGAATTTCGAGACAAAATTTCATTCTTCAAATATCTATCATCTCCATTCATTTTCCAAAACAATAATAAAGATCTCTTCCAGAGTCCCTGTACTATTCAAATCATTCAGACAAACCTTGACAATAGTATATTTAGAATTCATCTTCTCGATTAAAATATATAGATAAATAAAGTCATTTTTGTATCTATTTGTAATCAAATGTCATTCAAATTATTATACCACAATCGTCTGGATTGTATTACGTCATATAAAGATCTTGGAGCTTTGATAGAATATTTATCAAGGCTTTAAATCATATGCTTCACACGTTTAAAATCCTACGGAGATATAAACATATATATTCTTCTAGAATATATAAACTAAAATTATTTGTTATATCCTTTGTAGATATATTCAATGTATATTCTTTCGGAATATACAAATTAAAGTTATCAAAACAAAATAAATAAGATAATTGATAATTAAGATTTAGATGATAAAGTAAAGAGAATACTTACCTTCACAAGTAACATAGAGAGTATATGCTTACCGATTTGAAAATTATTATACTTATATATACAACCTTTTACTTGTACTAATATACTTTCATTTACAACAACTTCGGGTGTTAGTACTTTGGGTGCTCACACTTCAAGTGCTCTATATATCCTCAACGATATCATTTCCATTGTCGATAAATTTTGAGAATTTCTATCTCGTTAACCATTTAGTCATCCACGCTTCAGGCGTGCCATGTAGGGCTATTATTAATTCACTATATGTGAACTCCAATTTGATGATGAAGCATTCTAAAAAATTGTATTTTTCAAAATTATATTTTAACTCTCTCCCTAATTTTGGAAAAATGCTTTCATCGATATATCAATGCAAACTCTTGCGATAATTTTATATATAGTCTGTTAAAGACTCAAGATACTTATCTTATACAAATTCACTTCTAATATAAATTCAACCAAAAGCTATAAGGGGAATTAAATATAATAAGCTTCTTGGTCTTAAGCATAAAAATCGCGGTATGTATCTCTTACCGCTATAATAGTAGTTGTTCACAAAATTATTTGTTTTACAAGTAAATGTATATATGGTTCTAATCGACCATTTTAATTTTGATCTAAACTGGCATAAAACACATATGTGATCATTGAGTCAATACACCATCTTCAAGTGATGTACTTCTTCAAATGGATGAATTGGTCCACAAATGTCACATAATATGTACTTTCAAAACAATGAAATTTCAAATCCAACCTTACTTTATAAGGTTTCACATTAAACTTTCAAATAATCAACACAAAGAAACTTCAAATTCTTTAATACATTATTACAATTTCAACGTTATTACATAATCACGATGATCCAATCAATGATGTCACATTTGATAAGTATACAAATATATAAAATTTTAGTTCTTAATTACTCCTAGTTTTAATACAACATTCGTTTGTACAAATGTCTTTCAACCAATTGTAGATTTCAGTAAAAATATAAATAAGACATTATTTATAATGATCTTTGTCTCATTTGTATATTAATATTGGCTCTTTTAGGCTATTCAACTACAAATATATTTGTCTCCTTACACATATTTAACTTTTCTGGAGCATTCAAAATTTCCTTTTGCCTTATTATCTTATTAACATCTCTTCATGAGAATTCAACATTTATTTCCTTTGTACATACTACAAGCTCTTCTAGAGCTTTAAGCAATTGCTGTGAAATATAATAAAACAATGATTTTTTCTTTCATTCTCAAAGTACATATAATAATCTTTGCCTTATTATCTTATTATCCATCAATTTCATTTCTATTTCACTTCAGGTGAAAATAATTCATGAGTTATATTTTTACACTTCAAATGAAATTATTCATGATCGATTTTACTTTTTCACTTTAGATGTACATTTCTCATCAATTTGTTTTTCCACTTCGGGTGAAATGTTTTTTTATTAGCTCATATTCACTTCAAGTGGAAATTATTCATCAACCAATAATTTATTTTGGATGGAAAAAATTCATCAATTTATATCCCACTTCGAGTGAACTTTGTTTATGAGCTTGATTTTTCACTTCAGGTGAAAATTATTCATTTATTCTATATTCTCTTCCAGTGAAAATTATTCACAATAATATATATCTTCTCCACTTTAGGTGAATGTTTTTCGATAATTCAATGTTTATGTTTAAGTGAAAATTGTTCACCAATACAATCTTCCACTTCGGGTGGAAACCCAACAATCTTATTGATGTCCACTCAACACGAATTGGAAAAATAAATTTGATTTCACTTGAAGTGAATTGATGGATAATTTCCACTAGATAGTGGAATGTAAATTAATAAATAGCTTCCACCCGAAGTGGAATGCAACTTGTTATATCAATGGAAAATCAAATTGATGATCAATGTACACCGAAAGGGGATTGTAAGTTGATGAACAATTTCCACTCGAAGTGGAACATAGATTGATGAAATAATTTCCACCCGAAGTGGAACTAAATTAATGAATATCATCACTTGAGGTGGAAAATTATGCATTGACTTATATTTATCTTCTGGTAAAATTATCCAATAATTTGTAATCCACTTCAGGTAGAAATTATTTATGTTTTACACTTTCAAGTAAAAATTTCTCATGAAATATTTTTCCATTCTAGTGGTTACTGTTATTATCGATTTTAATTTTTGATCACTTCACATGATTATCAATCGTCATTAAATTTTCACTTCTAGTAAAAGTGAAAACAATACATCAATTTAATTTTTCACTTTGGTGAATTTATCCATTAGTTCATATCCACTTCAGGTGGAAATAATTCATCAATTTATATTCCACTTCGGGTGGAAATATTCATCAATATATGTTTCATCACTTCCGGTGAAATTTCTAGCACGCTTACATTAATATTTCATAAGATCTGTAGGATCTTTATTAGTCGACTACACAATTTCAATATTTGTCATGTCATTTTTCCACTTCAAGTGAATATTTTTCATCAATTTTGTTTTACCACTTCTGGTGGTTATTGAAAGAACATTCATATCGATATGAATTATGTAATACATTTCTTTTTGTAACATTTACAATGGATCTACAGGATCCTTAACAATGAACTGTTTCTATTACTATTTCTTAGAATGCAATAATTGTAGAGTACATTTTTCAATTTGAAAATAAAAGTAAAAATAATAACCTCGTAATATATGAATGGACTCGGTTACCCAAAATATGAATTATTGTTGACGAATGAGAGTTCCTTAGATGCATAAATTCTATCATCAAAGAAAACTCAGAACAGTTAAACAATACTTTCACATACGATTAACAAAATAACAACAATAACAAAATAAGAGATAAATTAGTAAAACTCCCCCCATCAATCAACCGAGTAATATTCTTGTTACCGAAATAGCGAATTCGTGCTAATAACGTGTTGCAAATAATATAAATCAACAAAAATATAAACTAATACAAGAATAGAAGACAAGATAGATTGAGAGAAAGTGAGGAATCTCTTATTCATGAGTATTTGTACAATGTATAACAGCCTATATTTATAGGCAAATACAAGGATATGAGAAGGCTTAAGTTACATACACTAATGAGAAGTTATCAGTGGACATCAATACACTTTAATATATATGTTACATACATTGAACATATATATTTATAACACTTCCCCTTTGATGTCCATTTCGGCGAATGAGACATTGCCTCGTTAAAAACCTTACCAAGGAAAACCTAGTGGGACAAAACCTTTAACTAAGGGAAAAAGAGTACAATGTTTACTTTCCTTGTTCGTAAATAATTACTAAACAATATGAATATGCCTCGATAAAACCTTGTTAAGAAAAACCTAGTGGGACAAAAATTTAACAAAGGAAACAGAGTACACTATTCGTATGCGATTCTACTTCCCCTCAAAAATGCATTGTGTCAACATATATTCTTCAAACTCAAGACACAATTTCATCCTCCAAAGATCATCACCAATTATAATAGACTCTTCTAGAGTCCTTATTCTATTTAGATCATAAACATAAATTGTAACAATAACAAATGTAGAGTTCATCTTCTTGATGAAATTCTGTGAAAAAATAAAGTCATTTTACATTTGTTTGTTGATAACTAGTCGTCAAGACTTGAAACTCCAACCGTCATCTCTACCTGAAAATCACGAAGGTTAGGATCGGGGGCCGCCCTTGGTCAGTGAGGGTTTTTAAGGAAATAGTTTGGCAGAGTAACAACTAAGGTTCAAGAATCACATACCTTTGGACTTAGGATTTGGGAGTATTAATAGGCTATCATGCTTTGTTACCACGTCATAGAGTTCGAATCCCCTTAGGATTCATGTTCGCCCAATTCCTCTTTAGGTTAAAGATCTCCTTCCCAATCAGGATTCTTCCTAATTGGCTGCAAAGTCCTAATCTCCTAAGGATTCGGGATATTTTCCTCATCAGATTAGGAATCCGATATTTGCGGAGATTATCTTGCAAATCTGGCTCAAGCGACGAGAGTACTGTCTATCCCGTTGAGCCAGCTATTAAGTACATTCCACCCTCATCTAGGCCCTTCTAGGTAGTAACCTTCTCTTAGTGTATTTCACGTGGTTTAGCCGTTCAGGCGGTCCA
This sequence comes from Euphorbia celastroides, assembly GCA_948291685.1. Classification (NCBI taxonomy): domain Eukaryota; kingdom Viridiplantae; phylum Streptophyta; class Magnoliopsida; order Malpighiales; family Euphorbiaceae; genus Euphorbia; species Euphorbia celastroides. The sequence goes on along the minus strand of CAOJBJ012009481.1, from coordinate 7,479 downwards.
TTGGTCACTATTGGTCAGTAGTCAACTTTTTGCTGATAATGTTATCAGAAGTCCCCCCCACAAGTGTTGAAGATTCTTTAGCACTTCGTTCGGCAACTCTCCGTTACCAGCTCAAATGGCTCTAAACATTAAAACCCCAATCGCTAAATGGTGATTTTTATTTAGCTTCCTAGTAAAGCTTGCGTCGTTTGATCTTATTCAATCCCAACCATTGATTAAATCAATCATCAAATCACTCGCCCGAAGCTAGACACGTGTCGATCCGTGTCAGTTTTCCCCCCTTTAGTATCTCCTTATTCTGTTTCATTTTTACATTCGTTTAATTTTCATCACTTTCAGAAATTCTCCGGTAAAAACAAAACTTCTCCGGTGATCACTCTCTGATGATTCCTTGGCACCGCTCACCTTTTACAACCTCTTTGAACTTCTTCGTTGCAAACGCAAGTACTTTTCCATTTATCATCTCCTTTTTTCCATTTTTGCACTTGTTCATAATCTGGGTTTAATCATCATAGAAGATGAACTGCCACCATGTTCTTGTTAAAAGTTTGAATTTTGTCACTTTGATCTTGAAATTGCACCTCCAATTGAAATAATAATGTTTATTTGGTAACAAACTAGGTTGTTAGTCCCTCCCGACTGAATCTAGGTATATGATCTTTAAATCTTAGATAACCATTCTCACGAGAACTTCATTTTCAGATGATATCATCGGCATCGACTTTTTTGATCTTTCATCTGATTCCTCATCATCGTCATCGTCCAGTGAAGAATGTTGCTTTACTTATAAGAATAGAAGGCCCTTAGATGTGAAGCCTTTAAGAAGTTTAGCCCCTTCTAACCATCTCAATAACTTTAGGTCTTTCAATTCAGCCGGTGAGAGGATCTATAGGCATAATACTGGTTATAGCTGCTCTTACTGCAAATATTTCCGGCCAAATATCGACTCGACTCCAATCAAGGAAGGTGCCATTGTATTATTCATGCCTCCAAGCCTATTTCGTCCCCGTGGGTTCTGTCTCAAATGACCAACAAAAGGCAAATGATAGGAACCATTGAGGCTCATCAATTCCCGGATGAAGATCTTGAGAAGCTGCAAAAAGAAATAGAGAAAGAGAAGAAGCGCACCCTGCGAGTAGGCGAGATGGTGTCTAGTATGCGTCTGAATGACCTTCAGACGAATGTTGTAGTCTTTATGTGGTTAAAACACTTTGAGTATCGCATCCTAGAAGAGCATGAACAAGTGAATGACGCTCCCAACGGCTGGTTTAGTATTTACAAGATCCAGATTTGGCGAGGATTCCGATATCCCCTTACCGAAGGCATTTGCGGTTTGCTGAGATACTAGGGAACATGCCCAGGTCAAATTCACCCTAACACCTGGACTGATATAGTTGGACACTACCAGTTGTGCCTAGGTTTCGATCGTCTCTTCAATGTTGATTTCTTCAAACATCTTGGCAGTGCAAAACTCAACGCAGGTGAAGATCATGTGCACTTCCAAGGAAGGCAAACTTACTTTATTATTTTGCTAACCGCATCGATTCGGTGAAGCACTGGAAGTCATATTTCATTTATATCAAAGTTAATCCCGACTATCCAAAATTTCCAACTAGATGGAGGCCTCGTTCACCAGAGCTCCCCAAATTCAAATATCCTCATCGGGAAACCCACAAGATTGTGCTATTGTTTGATTTGCTCGAACAGCACAAATGGGCATGGTCTACCGCCTCAAATGCTTTTCTTAACAACTTATTCATTTTGATCCGAAGAGCCAGAAAATAACTTACTTAGGAGAGCTTTATGTACCAAAACCAAAAAAAGGTAATTTCTTGAATCTTATACTTTGCGTTTGTGTGTAATGTTTGTGTCACAGAATGGTGAACATTGGGGATAAAGTGAACGCTACCTTCTAAGCTACAGTCCAGCTAAAAATTATTACAGTCGGCTCTAATAACACAACTTCTAACAAAGTTGTTGATAATACTCCTGCAGCTTCTCGTGGCCGTAAGGGGATGGGCCAAGCCAGAAAGCGGAAGAGTGATGCCGAAGCAAGTGATGCTTCCAAACGTTCCAAGGGCAAAGCAATGGTACTTTTCTTATCAATTCCTTACTGACTTACGCATTTTTTACAACTTGATAACTCATTATGCACCAGGTCATTGAGGTGGAAAATAACGAGAATCAGATCATAGATGAGCAACCTGTTCAAGATGTTGGCGAGCCGGTTTCTCCAGCCACCAAGCTCAAAGAGGCTCCTGTAGAATTATTCGGCTCATCTAAGAGCATCACCAATGATGTTGTATATGTAGCGCTTCGCGCGGCTATTCCTTTGCCAGCCGAGCGCACGGGGTTGCAGGCCACACCGCTAAAGGAATTTTCAATGAGTATGATCGATAGAGCTCTTATGGTAAGGCTTCATTGCGAATGGCGTATATATGTGTGTATCATTTTCTAACTATTGTATATCTACTGACTCCATTACAGATGTTGACCGATGCTCTCTTCTTCGACGCTGAGACCGACTCCATCGTCAAGTTGCAAAGGAAGACGGATTCATATAAACAGCAGCTTGACAAGAAAAAGCAGAAGTGCAAGCAGAATGACAGCTCTCTGACTTTCTCCCAAACTGAGTTGGGTAAAATTAACAGGGAGTTCAACGAGCACAAGGCCTCAACTAAAAAACAAGTCGAGGAGCTTGAGGCAGGAAAGTCCCAGGTCGAGAAGGAGCTGGTTGATGCGAAGAAGTAGTTAGCTGACTAGGACGCTTCTATTGCAGAAATCGTGGCGCGGTTCGCCAAGCGCGTTTTTGAGGCGTGCAAAGAAAAGGTGCATGAGTTGACAGAGGTCTTCCAGTCAGTCCTTCCTCTGACATTCAATGACCTTGGGACAAATCGTCCGTATAGTTCACAGGAAGAAGAGCAACTTGAGAAGAATAGTGCAGATGAGCCTGCTGGAGGGAATTCATTCGGTCAACATGATGGGGCTTAGTTTTATTATCTTTTTATGTTCTTTTAAACTTTGAACAATTTTTATCTCTCCTTGTGAGAGTTATGTAATATTTTCCCTATTCTCGTGACACTTAAGCTTTATATTTTGCTTTTTATTTCTTGTGTTTGATTACTTTGTTTGCTGGATGCCTCCTCATGCTTGCACCGTTTGAAATTATTGTACCATACTCTTCAACTATTTTTACTTAAACAATCTGTGCAAAGTGACCAGACAATCTATACTTGGAATAGTCAATGCTATAAATTCGACTGAGATAATTTGTTAATTGATTAATTCTTGCTTTGGCCTTGCGCCAAATTTATGGTAAAGATTGCTTTGTAACGCTTTAAATAAAAATTGTGGCCTTGCACCGTGCTTTTTATAATTCGGCCTATGGCCGCTTGAATTGCTTGCATTTTTAATTATTATTATCATTGACGTCTTGTGCCCCTTCTGATATTCTCTTGTACCCAGCTCCGGCTGAATAACTTGATAGCCTTCCGCTATTTTTATCTTAATTCTATGTCACTTTTATCATGATTCAGTTTATCACTATTTAATGTAGTCTCGCGTTATTTATGCAATTTTAGGCCTTGCGCTCTTTTGATTTTTACATTGACCTTACGCCGACTGAAATTAATTGGTAGCCTTGTGCTAGTTATTCAATTTTTAGGCCTTGCACCCTTTTGATTTTTTACATCGACCTTATGCCGACTAAAATTAACTGGTAGCCTTACGCTACTTTTTCAATTTTTAAGCCTAGTGCCATTTGCAATATGTTGTAGTCTTTCACTACATTTCACCGTAAGATAAATAAACAACATTTAGTAATGAATCACTTTATTAATAAAGTAGAAGTCATAGTAGTTCAAACTTTCCTATCCTTTTACCGGTGCCGTCTTTTAAAACCTTCTTATGATAAAAAATTCAGTGGAAAAAAAGATCATAATCAGGAAAAAGAGTACGACACTTTATTTCTTCTAAGGCTTTGGCAAGAAATATGGACGCAGATTTGCAATATTCCACGTTCTTGGGAGCTCTTTTCCCCCTAGGGTGCTCAATTTGTAAGTGGCGGGGCCCAGGAATTTTGAAACCAAATAGGGACCTTCCCAGTTTGATCCAAATTTGTCTTTTCCCTCTCTAGTCTATGATGCATTGGAGTCTTTTAAAGCAAAATCTCCGACTTTTAGGCTGATTTGGCGGACCTTTTTGTTGTGATATCTCGCGATTCTCGCCTTGTATGTCGCCATAAGTATGCTTGCTCTCTCCCTTCTCTCGTCGAGGCTATCAAGGTGATACCTCAATTTGATGTCGTTGTCCTTTTCACTGTAATATTGTATCTGGTCTGATAGGGCTCCAATGTCTACCAGAATAACCGCCTCAACCCCATAAACGAGCGAGAAGGGTGTTTCGCCTGTTGCGGTGCATGGAGTCAATTCATCCAGCCAAGCTCCTTTCCTCTCCATCACCCGCTTCTTCAAGCCTTGCACTATCGTTCGATTAGTGACTTCTGTCTGTCCGTTGGTCTAAAGATGGGCCACTGACAAAAAACATTGTCAATTTTCAACCTTTCATAGAATTTCAGGAATTTTAAAGAAGTGAACTGAGTGTCGTTGTCTGACACAATCCTATGAGGAATTCCGAAACGAGAAATAATGTTGTTTTTCACAAAGTCTATTATCCTCTCTAGGATGATTGCGCTGAGCGCTTCCACCTCAACCCACTTTGTGAAGTGGTCAATCGCTACTACAATGAACTTTCTTTGTCTAGAAACTTCTGCCATCAGACCCACAATGTCGATTCCACACTGCATGAACGACCAACCGGTTTTAAGAGGATTTTGTAATGCTTTGGGGATATGTATCTTTCTGGAGTGCACCTGACACTGGTAGTGTTGTTGGACGTATTAATCGGCATCTGCTTTCATCATCTCCTAGTAAAAACCTTCTAAGCTTGCTCTCCGCAACAGCGTATCTGCCGCCTGATGAGAATTGCAATCTCCTTCATGCAGTTCTTCCAATATCTTCCTTCCCAGAGTCCTATCATCACATCTTAACCACGAGTTAGCATAACTCTTTTTGTAAGTCACGGATCATAGCATAGTGCATTGACTTTCTCTTGATCTTGGTCGCCTCAAATTTATCTCCTGGGAGAATGTCATTGCATAAGTAGTTAACGATTGGAAATCTCCAATCATCCTCCTCGAACCGAATCGTAAGGAGTTCCCTAATCTCGTGTGCTGAATATTGCAAAACTTCGTAAGGACACTTAAATGTTTCCAGCCTTCTTCACTAGCTGTAAGTTTTGCCAAGGTATCGGCTTTTGCGTTCTCCTCTCTTGGGATGTTTTCGACCTTCCAGGTGGTTCTCTTTGCTTCCAACTTCTCTATCAGGGTGCGCACCTTTGACAGGTATTTGGCCATGCTTGGCTCTATTGTTTTATAGCATCTATTAATCTGGTTGGAAATTAGCTTCGAATCACTCCTAAAATAGACTTTTTCAGGAGATATTTCCAACGCCAACTCCAGGCCTTTGATTACCACCTCATATTCTGCTGCATTATTTGTCAGTGAGAATCCCAACTTTGTTGCATACAAAAGTCTGATTTTCTCCGGCCCCACTATGTATACTTCCAAACCGGCTCCCTCTTGTCCAAAAGCTACATATACATAGATCATCCAAGTCTCAGATTTGACTTCTGGTTCCGGCTCTAGACCCACAAACTCTATGATGAAATCAACCAGTATTTGGGCTTTCAACGCCTGACGCCCCTTGAAACATAAATCAAACTCGCTTAAGTGAATTGCGTAATCAGCTGAACGGCCCGACGTTTCGTATCGTTGAAACACTTTCTTAAGCGAATAGCTTGTACGTACTTAACTCTGCATTTCGCAAGACTTGACTGGTATAATAAACGGGATGTTGTTCTTACCCATCTTCGCAGATAAGCACCGTTCCAACCACCTCATCTGTTGTTGCCAGATACAAATATAATGTTTCTCCTTCTACCGGCAGGCTGAGGAGAGGCGGGCTTGATAGGAATTTCTTTATTTCTTCAAACGCCTTCTGACAGCTTTCATCCTAGTTGAACTTGTTGTCTTTTTTTATTGCCTTATAAGAATGCATACATCTCTTGGCTGAAAAAGAGATGAATCTCCCTAGTGCATTGATTTTCCCGTTCAACCTCTACACTTCGTTGAGCTTCTTAGGCGGCTTCATATCCAAGATAGCTTTAATCTTTTCGGGATTAGCTTCTATCTCGCGTTGAGAGATTATGAAACCCAAGAACATTCCTCCTTTAACTCCAAAGACACACTTCTCTGGGTTCAACTTCAACTGACAAAGATTGAGCCTTTCAAACATCCGTTGAATATCCTGCGCATGGCTTGCATCGTCTTTGCTTTTGATGATCATATCATCATGTAAAATTCCACCGTATCTTCTATGTAATCTGTAAACATTTCATTGACCAAGCGCTGATAAGTTGCTCCAGCGTTCTTTAGACTAAACGACATCACTGTGTAATAGTAAATGCCTCTATGTGTGATGAACGAGGTTTTCTCCTCGTCTTTGTCATCCATAGGTATCTGGTGGAATCCTGCCCTGGCATTAAGGAATGAAAAAATAGCGTAACCAGCTGTAGAATCCACCATCTGATCAATGCTAGGAAGGGGGTAACAATCTTTTGGTGTGGCTTTGTTGAGATCAGTAAAGTCCACACACATACGGTATGCCCCTGTGAATACTCAATTTTCCGGCTCCAAAAGTCAGTCGAAGTACACAACGCAGCTTCGATAAAATTTTCCAGAAGCATGCCAATAAACCACTCAAAATGTCCACAACGGAACGAGGATCACAGAACTGATCTCGGATTAATTTTCGGAGGTCCGAAGCTCCCTAAAATCATGAAAAACGCGAAAAATTACACCGAACATGTAAATCCGGACCGGAACACCCGCGCCATGAGTGGCACCCCTGCCCCGGGCGCAGCGCGAGGGCGCCAGCCCCAGCGCCCCCGCGCCAAAAGTCTGTTTTCAGCCTTTTCACTATAAATAGAACCCCTCTACCTCAGTATTCAGGACCCCAGACTCTTCGGAGCACTAGTCTTCTTCTTTCTAAGTCCTTATTCGATCCTTTCGAAGCTTTCTGTCTGTCAATTGAAGTGTCTTTATTTTGAACTTGCATATCGAATTGTTGCCCGATTCAATTTGAACTTCAACTAAAATTTAATTGGAATAATCTGGATTTGAGAAGCGGTTCCAAAGCCAACAAGGTATAATTTCTAATCCTTATCTTTGCATATCATTCATCTCCGGTCTAAAATGGCCATTCTTCACATCATCTCAAGCGGTCAATTAAGGGAACCTTAAATTGGAGCTAAATAATCAATCAATCGGCATAAGCCACACCCAACATGGAATTAAACCCTAAAATGAATTTAGGTACACCAATAATGAATCAATCTTGACTTAAAGTCACACCTTTTCAA
>CAOJBJ012008258.1:0-15254 GCA_948291685.1 Euphorbia celastroides | reverse complement strand
AGCCCATATGACTAATGATAATTTTATTTAATAACCATTAGTTTATATTTTTATATTTAATACATTATTATTTTAAACTTTAGTACAAAAAAATCTATTATAAATTCAAAAAACTTACCAATTGAGGTTTGGTCAAGTGGTATGTCTTTCAATGTGTTGGTAGGAGGTTTTTGGTTCGAAATTCAGCCTCTTCAAAGATTTATTAATTATTCAAAAATAAATAAATTAAAACTTCAAAGATATAACAAAATTATATGTATATTTAAAAAAAATGTAATTAATAGTGGTATTTTTTAATTTTTATTTATCTAAAATATTTTAAAGAAATGTATATTTGGAGTTTGGTCAATGCTTGGAAATGACAATTTAAGCCGAAATTTTAAAGAAGGGTATTTGTAGCCAATGTTTTTTTTTTTTGTCTGTTATTTACTCATGTTCTTTTTTTTTTTTAATTTTGTCCTTTTTTCAGTATACCATAATCAATATACTTTAGTATACGATATACTGTAGTATACCATAGTCAGTATACCCTTTCATATCTGACCGGAATCTCGTCGGACCGCCGCCATACTGGCCAGAATCCCACCAACACTGCCGCCGTCTAAATCCCGTCGTTTCACCGGACCGTCGTGGAAATTGCCGCCATTTCGTCCTGATTTGCCCCTCTCGACGCTATTTCGCTGGATCTTTGCCAGATCTGGTCATCCTGTCACCGGATTTCGCCTCTCCCGACACCGATTCCCGGTGAAAAAAGTCAACCTCCGTCAGATCTCGCCTAAAAACTACACAAGCAACGGCGGAGCAAACAAAAAATCAATAAAAAAACAGAGAAAAGGCGGAGGAGACGAGATGTCCGACGAGATCTGGCGCCGGGGGCGACGGTAGTGAAAAACGACCAGATATACAGCAGCGGTTGATAAAACAATCAGATTCGGTGGCGCCGACGAGTTTTCAGAGGACGAGATCGGCGACGGGCGGTGAAAACGATGGTGGTCAGTGAAAACGAGATCTGGCGGCGATGAGGCGGCGGAGCGAGTGAACGGTGAGGAGGCGACGGAGCGGGTGAACGGCGAGGAGGTGGCGGCGCATCGCCGGCAGGAAGGATGGCGGAGGGGTGGCGACGAAAATTGAATGCGTCGCCGGAAAATGTGAAAGAAAGAAGAAGAAGGGAGAAAGAAGAAGAACGGAGAGTTTTTGGAATCACGTTCAGCTCCTTTTTTTTAGACCTTTCTTGTTTTGTCCATTGTAAAAAGAACATGAGTTAAAACCTAAGTCCCTTTTAAGACATTTCTTTCAAAAACCCTTTAAAGAATTGTTGTGCTAGGCTTGAGTTGATATTTTTAAGGAAAATTGTGATTTATAACCAAATTTTAAAATTTCTGCCATATTTTATCCAATAATTATTCATTTAATATTTCATAACCAAAATTGTGCTCCCTTTTCTTCTAATGTGAAGCACATTGTCTATGGAGTAGTATCTGGAGGATGTGTGCTGATTGAGGTGGATTGATCACATATCATTTTAGAGGCTAAAACAGAAAAGAAAACAAATAATTTTACAATTTTGATAGTTTTTTGTAGACTTGGGCACGAGTCGGGCTTAGGCGAGTTCGGGTTTGGCCAAACTAAAAATTCTATGACCCAAGCCTGGCCCAACATATGTATAATAAAATTTGGGTTCGAACCGGGCCGGACTTCTTTGAAAAAATGAAAACTCAAGCCCGGTTCGCGGACTTTGAAAATAATTATAATAAAAAATTAATATTAAAAAATAATTATACGTGTAATATTTTTTATAAAAATTACAAACAAAATTGTGATCCACAACTAAATTTCATCTGATAACAAAAAATTATAGAAAAAATTGAATGTAAGATGAATTTGTTTGGTATATTAAAACTTATATATGATAAATATATTAATATATGTTTTTTTAATTATATCGTGCCGGTCAGGTTGGATTTGGATTTTTATATAAAACTCAAGTTCAATTATTTTTCGGATTAAAGCGGGCTCAGGCGGGCCGAGCTTTATTTTCAATTTCTTGTCTAAGCCGATTTTATTTGTCTCGGGCTTGAGCAGGCCATTGTAGCCACAGGCTTGTTGCCCAAGTCTAGTTCTTGAGAATCTTCGTGGCCTGAAGTGAATGGTGGCTTTATATTATAAATAGGTTGTGTACATATACACATTCGTGTTGAAATGACAAAATTCTGACTTAAATTAGACATACTGTAGCAGATGTCACTAATTTGAAAATTGTTGTTATTGTTTTAAGTTGACCTTTGATCAATAATTGAGGTTGGAGCACATTTCCTAACTTTTTTTTGTCTCAATTTATAGCCAGTTTTGATTGAACGGTTAATTAATTATTTTATTTTATTTTATTTCTTAGCAATATATTCTCATTTTCATTTGGATAAAATTGATTAATTGGCAAAATTTTAACCGTGTATTACTTATGAAAAATCTTTAATATTATTCAACATCCAAAATACACATTTGGCGTGTCAACATTGAACGCATAGAATAATATTCATACTAAATGCAAACCTTTGTGTGTGTTCTGTTGACAGTAACATTTTCCGTTGTTATTTTCTTCGTGTTCTAGTCCGTAATACAAGCATATCGGAAATGTCCATTAAGTAATGTTGCATTGAAACATAGTTTAGAAGCTGTGGATACGCATTTAAATTATAAAACAAAGAAACAAATTCTTAACTTTTATTATTTACAAGTTTTCGTTTTCGAAACCGAAAGAAAACATGTCTTAGAATCATTTTGATAATTTATAATAGGTCTAATGCATCGGGATTCCCTTGAAGTTGTCCCAAATTGCCCCTCGCTTCCTTGAACTTTCAAGTGTTCCTCTCGTCTCCCTGAACTTGCAAAAATATACCTATTAGCCCCTTCAACTTACAAAATTGTACCACTTTGCCCCTTAAATGAAACATGTCGATTTCTAATTGGATTGACTTTTCAAAAATATCATTTTTTTCTATCCAACCACTACGCCGTAGATGGCCTATTGCAACATGGCTGAAAAAGTTGCAAGAAGGGTAAAATCAGTTGCAAAAGGGTCTATCGCAACACTTTTCGGTGAATATGGGTTTAGCAAATACTTCCCTGCAAAAAGCCATTTTCGCAACCACTTTTGGTTTTCTCGCAACATGCTAAAATGTCTTGCCAAAGAAGCCTCTCGCAACGCCTTTTCTTTTTCTCGCAACATGTTTGATGTTTTGCGAAAAAATATCACCGTTAACATCCGTTAGTTTTTATCGCAACACTATTATTGCTTTCTCTCAACAAAATTGTTGATTTCTTACAACAACATTGTTGGTTTCTCGCAACAACATGATGTGATTTCTCGCAACAACATGATGTATAAATTGATTTGCACAACAGTCAGAGAACAAGAGAAGCGAGAGAGATGATAGATAAAGAGTTTGATTGAGGGATAGTTAATTTTATTTTTAATTTTTAGTTTTTTTATTAATTTAATTTCATCTAAAATAATAAGCGGGAGAATTCCCGCCATTAATTTTTAACTATTCATTATGGTTTTCGCAACACTTACACAAAAAGTCTTGCGAAAATGTGTATTAAATTACACTTTCATATTTCTTGAAACACTGTTAAAACATTTTGTCAAAGGTGTTGCAAAAATTCAATTTTTCCTTAGAACTCGCAACACTTTTCATGCAACCACATGAATTTTGGTTGCAACAAACCATTTATGGCGTAGTGAACCATAAGTTGACATGTGGAATTCCTATGTATAAAGACACTTTTTTGACAAGTTTAGAGGGGTGAGAGGCTCTTATGAACAAGTTTAAGGAGGCGAGTGACACACTTGAAAGTTCAGAGGACGAGGGGTAATTCAGCCAATTCCAATTCTGATTTTAGTTCGGAAGTTAAAAGTCAACTCTTGAACCTCTGCAATCTTGTTGTCATAGGAAGCTTCTAATACACTACAATAATGTATTGAAAAATTGCCTGTTAATTTTAAAAAACAAAATTCATCCTTCTTCTTTTCTAAATCTTTTGTTTTATCTAATGTTTTACCAATCGATTTCTTCCATTTTCCTTTGCATTTGGAATTGCACTTTATTTTCTATTGGAGGCATGGAAGAATAATTCGCCTTGCATTATATAGAGGGATAATTAAAAAACATGTAATAATGATACAGTTGATGTAATTGCATATTATAATAGTTAACAGCTTAGAAGGGTATTTTAGTAATCTCGGCTTGTTATTATAAAAGTTGAACTTTGTACTCGTTCTATTGAGTTAATGAGAATTAATCTTTTCTGCGTTTTTCTTCTTCCTTCGTTACTGTTTCATTGTTGCTAATTCTACTCGATGAATCTTTGATTTCATCTTCGATTCTTCAATTCGTTATCATGGTATCAGAGCATTGACTCTGTTTCTTGTTTCCGCTGCTGCAAATCGTTTGATTTTTCTCTTTTCTTAATTAGAGTTTCTCTGGATTTCTTGGTTATAAAAGATTTAGGGTTGAGAATGGTGAAGAAGACAAAGCGCGATGAAAACAGCCCTTGCTACATCCATCCAGATGTGTACAGGCTCGTAGATCTTCAAGGAGAAATTTTCAATATTTCAAAAGGGGCTAAGTCAATTACAAACTATTTTGCGTCTCTACAATGTTTATGGGATGAGTCTTTGCCTCAGAAGGCTGAAGTACAGGACTTCCATGCTGCTTCGACAAGAATTTATACTCCAACAAAATTGGGAGAAAGGAAGATTTCCACTGTTTCTGTGAATTCTGTTAATTCAGAGGATCTAGGTATATCTAAACTTCATACTACTTTGAATTATGATTGGATTGTTGACACTGGTGCAACCTTTCATATATCTTGTTCTATGGCTAAGTTTGAGAATATTAGGCATGTTACTGATTGGTTTGTTGTTTTACCAAATAACATGAGATTAAGTGCTACCTGTATTGGTGATATTTCCTTGAGTAAGCATCTTATTTTATATGATGTTCTTTTTGTGCCTAGTTTTAGTTACAATTTGATTTCAGTGACTAAATTGGCTAAAACCTTGGCATGTGAATTATTATTTACTACTGAAACTTGTTATGAGCAAGAGGAAGATTGGTTTAGCTGAACAGAAAAATGGATTATATCACCTTAATGTAGTAGATTGTAATAAAGTGTTGTTTGATAGAAATTTGTCTTTTCTTGCTACTTGTAATAAAGATGAGCTTTGGCATTTTAGGCTAGGACATTTGTCAAATAGATGTTTGCAATTGTTGCAAACTCAATATCCAGATATTGTAATACCAACTGATTTTGTACGTGACATTTGTCATAGAGCTAAAATGAGAAAGTTACCTTTTCCTAATTCCAAATCTGTTTCCTCTGTTTTGTTTGATTTAGTGCATATTGACATCTGGGGACCTACTGCTTTATCTATGGATGGATATAGATATTTTGTTACCTTTGTTGAGGATAAAAGTAGGTTAACATGGGCTGTCATGGTTAGACATAAAGGTGAGGTTTCACAGATTATTAAAATTTTTTATAATATGCTTTTGGTTCAGTTTAAAGCTAAGATCAAAACCATTAGGACTGACAATGGACAAGAGTTTAATATGCCTCAATTTTATGCTCAACATGGCATTCAACATCAAAAATCCTGTGTTGAAACACCTGAACAGAATGCTGTTGTAGAAAGGAAACAACATCATATTTTGAATGTTGCAAGGACTTTAAAATTGCAGAGTAATTTACCTATTATATTCTGGAATTTTTTTATTGGTCATGCAGTCCATATCATTAATAGAACTCCTACCCCTTTACTTAACAATAAATCTCCATATCAAGTTTTGTATAATCAACAACCTAACTATGGTGATTTAAAAGCTTTTGGATGCTTATGTTATGTTACTACTTTATTGAGAAACAGAACCAAGTTTGATAATAGGGGAGAGAAATGTATCTTTTTAGGTTATACTAATGGTATGAAAGGTTATAGGTTATATAGTTTAGATACTAGTAGAGTTATTGTTTCCAGGAATGTTAAATTTTATGAAAATATATTTCCATATGCTGAAAACTATGGAAAATGACAACAGTAAACAAATAGAACAACAAAATATGCAGGATGAACAGAATGAGCTTGCTGAAACTGAAATTTTCAGTAAAAGGAAACATTCTCAGCCTGCTTATTTAAAAGACTATCATGTTTATTTGAATCAAAACATGTCTGTTAAGGAGTTAGAAGATAGAAAGTTATACCCTTTATCACAAGCTATTAGTTATGATTCTTTGAGTACTGCTCAAAAGCACTTTTCTATTGCTTTGCACACAGAAACTGAACCTAAGACTTATAGTTTAGCATCTAAAAACTAGAATTGGCAAGAAGCTATGAAAGCTGAGTTAACTACTTTAGAACAAAACAACACATGGGATATTTTTTCTTTACCACAAGGGAAACATCCAATTGGTTGTAAATGGGTATTTAAGATCAAAAGAAAGAGTGATGGAAGCATAGAAAGGTATAAAGCTAGATTAGTTGCCAAGGGATATACTCAACAAGAGGGTATAGACTATCTAGAAACTTTTTCACTTGTTGCCAAAATCACCACTATTAGAGTTTTATTGGCCTTAGCAGCTCAACAAGGCTGGTTTTTAGAACAAATAGACATTAACAATGCCTTTCTACATGGTAGTTTAGATGAGAAGATTTATATGTGTTTACCTCAAGGTGTCAATTCCATTATACCTAATGTTGTTTGTAGACTTAAAAAGTCTTTATATGGCTTAAAACAAGCCAGTAGGCAATGAAATTCAATTTTGACTTCTTGTTTGATTTCAAAAGGGTTTACACAATCTATGGTAGATCCATCCTTGTTTGGAAAGCATGATAATGATGTATTTACAGCTTTGACTGTGTATGTTGATGATGTGATTATTGCTAGTAATAGCCAAGATGCAATAAAAGATGTTAAGTCATATTTACATGCTTGTTTAACTATTAAAGATTTAGGAACTTTAAAATATATACTTGGTATAGAGGTTCTTAGATCAAAGAAAGGAATTTTATTATATCAGAGAAAGTGTTGGACTTGTTGTCTGAATATGGCTTCTTAGAATGTAAACCATGTAAAAGACCTATTTCTATGCAACCTGTTGATCACTCTAAGTCTAAGCCATTATCAGATAATACATTTTTTGGAAAAGTTAATTGGTAAACTACTTTACTTAACGAACACTAGACCTGATATATCCTTTATTGTCCAACAACTTTCTCAGACTTCAGAAAATCCTCATGAATCTCATTTAACAGTTACTTATAGAATTTTAAGGTATTTAAAAGGAAAGCCTGCCCAAGGCATTCTTCTATCTTCCTTAAAAAATGTACAGGTAAGGGCTTATACAGATTCAGATTGGGGAGCTTGCAAAGACACAAAAAAATCAGTCACAAGTTACTGTATTTTCTTGGGAGATTCTATGGTGAGCTGGAAGTCTAAGAAACAAACCACAGTAAGTAGGAGCTCTTCAGAAGCTGAGTACAGGGCAATGGCAACTACAACAGCAAAATTCAGTGGATGTTGTAGCTACTAAGGGATTTAAATGTTAAAATCTCACAGCCTGCTCAGTTGTTTTGTGACAACCTCTCAGCCATTCATATTGCTAATAATGCAATCTTCTATGAAAGAACTAAAACATTTGGATATAGATTGTCATTTTGTGAGGTCTAAAGTTCAAGCCAACATCATTCATTTGATGTCTATCAAGTCCAAAGATCAACTTGCAGTTTGCTTCACAAAGGCCAGGCCTTACATTCACCTGAGTTTCTACAACAAATTTCCAAGCTTGGTTTATTAAACATTCATGATGTTGGGCTTGCGCGGGGCTAATGATACAGCTGATGTAATTGCATATTATAATAGTTAACAGCTTAGAAGGGTATTTTAGTAATCTCAGCTTTTTGTGAGATATGATTAGGTTTTTTAGCCTATAAATTCAGCCATGTTATTGTGATTAATTAACTCATGAATAATAAAGTTTGAGTTCAAAAAGTTCTCTATTCTCCTGCTAAAAAATCCTACAATTGGCATCAGAGCCTATTTGTTCCTAAGGGATCTGTGTGAGTGCATAAACATGTCAAACACCATTTCTTCTCCTCCAATTTTCAGTGGAGAAAACTATCGAGTTTGGGCCATCAAAATGAAAACACATTTGAGAGGCTTGGGATTATGGCAATGGGTTGAAGTCGAGAGGGAATTACCACCTCTTGGAAACAACCTTACACTTAATCAAATTAGAGTTCATGAAGATGAAGAAGCTAAGACACCAAGAGCCTTATCTCAAATTCATGCTTCTGTCACTGACTCCATTTTCCCAAAAAATATGGGATGTGAAACTCCAAAGGAAGCTTGGGGTACACTAAAAGAGTTCTATTATGGAAATGCTAGAACAAGAAGGATGCAACTGCTCAATTCGAAGAGAGATTTTGACACAATAAGGATGGAAGAGAAGGAGACCCTACAAGAGTTTGCCGATAGAATAATGACGGTGATCAACAAAATTAGATTGATGGGTGAAAATCTGCCAGATAGCAGGATCGTGGAGAAGGTTCTTGTGAGTTTTCTTGAAAGATTTGAGGCAAAAATTTCGTCTCTGGAAGATTCTAGAGATCTTACTCAAATCTCATTTTCTGAATTGATCAACGCTTTTCACGCGCTTGAACAAAGACGGAAGTTGAGAAAAGAGGAAACTCAACAAGTGGTGGTTGAAGGGGCCTTAGTAGCAAAGGTATCATCTTCAGAAAACGTTCGAACAAGATGTGGCATTTGCAGGAGGTTTAGCCACAAGAAAGAAAATTGTTGGTTCAATGGAAAGACTCAATGTTACAAAGAAGTTTGGACACATCCAAAAGCATTGCCGAATGAAGATGGAAGAAAATGTTGGTATGGCGCAAGCAACACAAGTAGCTCAAGATGAAGAGTTGTTTTAGATTGGAGTTGATAAGAATAAAAATTTTGAGTCAAGAGGGAATGTTAGAATTTGATTCAAAATTAGATTTCAGATTTTTATTGTTTTTTAGTTAGGTGTTTTGAATAAGTCTTTCTAGATAATTAGGAGATAATATTCTCATGATTTTGTGGGATATGATTAGGTTTTTTGGCCTATAAATTCAGCCATGTTATTGTGATTAATTAACTCATGAATAATAATAAAGTTTGAGTTCAAAAATTTCTCCATCTCCTAAAAATCCTACAGGCTTTTATAAAATGTGACATAAATGTTTTGAGATCACATTAAAAAGATTGGAGCAATAACAAAACAAATATTTGAGTCTTTTACTTCAAAGTTTTGGAATTATGATTGAAAGAATGTCAGTGGACAAGTAAGAATTTGAAATTAGTCAGCCTATTTATTGTATTTATACTTTGATTGTTGGGGACCTTAGGGTTTTTATTTAAATTGTCGATTGGGCCAATATATAGTTAACATAACTACAATCTCTCTTTTGTTCGACGTTCCGGTAATCAAGTAGTTCATGTGCTTGCTAATATGAGTCTTTCTGCGATTGATCTTTGTGTTTATCTTAGTACTCTTCTAGAAATTGTAAACTCATTGTTATCGGATTCCATTTAATATAATCATATTTTTCAGTCAAAAAAACTACATAGTGAATTTTCAGAGTCCGGCTCTTCGCGTACCAACGAAGTCGAGCCAGGTTGAACAACTATGCTTACAGTTTTATTTCTTTTCAAGCATGAATATACTTTGATTTTACTTATAAATTTATTCTTGGTATAATTAAAAGACAACTTTATAACTTTTTTTCCAAACTTATTTTAGGGAGAAATTCAAAAATATTCTTAACTTTTGTTTCATCCAAACTTTTCATTCATAACATTTTTGTACCAAAATTAGAATTCAATGCATAGATTCATATGTTCTTCTTTTGTGTGATCTTCTCTCTCTAATTGATGATGTCATCAACACATCATTTATTTCTTTGCATTTTTTTTTTATCTTATTTTGTTATTATCTTTCAAACCATTTAATTTTTTACACGCCAGTTTAGGATTTATTTATCGTCTCAATTTCATTTTCAAAACGCGATCCATTGAGATATAATTATTCAAAATGTTTTTTTTAACAATTTCAAATCTTGTACATAATTAGTAGACACTTTTGTTTTTTTTTTAATTGATCTTACTCTGCCCTTCACCATCATTGTATTAGTGGGATGAAATTTAATTCAATGGTGATAGTGGCAAAGTAAGAAAATAACAAAGTCACCATAAAATATGTCAAATTACGAATACATAAAATTATCAACTTTTTACCATGTAGCTATTATATTAATATCACATTACATAAAACGAAAGACATTAGAAAGCTTACAAAAATCATATATTTCATTATTATTATTGCAGAACAAAAATTTAAAAACTATAAAACAAAATTACGAATACATAAAACTGTTAACTTCATACCAAATAGTTACCACGTAACTACCAGATACCAAAAAATGAAATATGATAGAAATCTTATGAAAACAATATATTTCATTATTATCATTAGAAACAAAAAATTCAAAAGCTATAAACAAACAAAATTGCAAAATTGAAATTCCATTAACTTTATACTAGGTAGCTACTTGATAACTACTTGATACTCAAAAAAGTGAAACTGCAAAATCAAATATCGATCTGATAAACGCATCAATATTTTCCATAGTTATCATTCAAAATAGAAATTAGAAAATTCTAATCAAACAAAGAAGTTGTGAATCAAATAAAAAAGCTCCATCAACTTCAACAATCTCTCCATCATTTACGCAATTCATCAAACACCTTATGTGCAAAATCCTTATATCCAACAATTCTCAGTCCAAGATATAGAACAATGAAAAATAGAGAAATTTGATCCATTATAAAGCAATTGAGAACAAAAACAACATATAAGAAGGAAACATAACAAAATCAAATAAAAAATTGAACTAAAAATTAGATGAATTTGAAAATAAAAATTAAAATCACTTAAATAAGATTAACGAAAAAAGAGAAAACAATAGAGAAACATAGAATCACCTTAGAAAATATGAGAAAAGCCATTACACATTGTAATAAAGAGATCACAAATTGGAGAGGAGAAGAAGAAAACAACAATGTTATCAATACCGTACCGGACATTAAATCGGCGAGCTTAATAGTACACGGTATTACCGGTTTAACCGGTTTTATAGTGGTTCTACCGGATTTGTAATGTTTCGTAAAATATTAGGTAAAATATTAGTTATCAATTACCGTATATAACTATAATATTTGTGTATAATTTATATTAGGCCTAGATTTGACAAAATATAATAAGAATCCAAATTACAATACATATTACTTTCTATTCCACCATTAAGATAAAATATTCTTTTCCTTTGCCAAATAAACTATTGAATACTAACTTGCTTAGCATGCATACCACGATAAAAAGATAAAAGAAAGAGAACAATAAAAAATGATCCAATGATCTTATCCGTCCATCTCTTCTAATTTCTTTCCACCTCAACAACCCTAATAGCCGCCTCTTCAACCTCTCTGTAACTATTCTTTTCCTTCGACTGTGTAGCCTCCAATAATAATCCTCTTGTGCGGCTCATCCTTCTCTTCTTCTTATCCCTTTTATTTCGTTGAATTCTCAAACCCAATACCATTGTTTCCTTCAATTTTTAAAGCCTTACCCTTTCTATTCTTCTTTTATTTCATTTCAATGGTGGTCTATAATTTTTAATTTCTTAGAAGCGTTTTTAAATTCAAAAACAGGATTTGAGTCATTTGCTTCCTGAAACGATCTAATCACTAATTTTCGATTGTGGTTTGGAGGAAACCGGGTATCGGCCGGTATGCGGTTTACCAGTATTTTCCCGATACAAACCGTTTTTATCCGGTCTGACCGGACCTATGGCCGGTTCGCGGTAAAACTGGTTGAACTGGTTGGTCCAGTACAATTTTCACAACATTGGAAAACAGGATAATGAATGGATGAATGCAAAAGAGTGGCAATTGGAATCCTGCTGGAAACCCTTCCCCTTCAAACTCGTCACCGGAAACCTCTTCCCTTTCAGATCTCACTGCCGGAAACCCCTCCTCCTTTAGACCCGCAACCGATAAACCCCTCTCCCTTTTGACCCGCCAGTGAGGAATTCCAGAAAAGCTTAGAGTTGGAAGTTTTTTATTTGTCATTTTTTTCATTGTAAATTGCAAAAGCCAGTTTTTGTAATAATATTATATAAAAAGAAAGTGCATAGTGAAATTAAGGATGTTAACAAGCTCTAAGGTTCATAAACGGTTCGAGATTCGGTTCGGTCAAAGCTCGGTTTGATAGAGCTCGATTCGAGTTTAAGATCAGTTCGAAATATTACAAGTCAAGCTTTTTTAGGGTTCGGCAGCGCGCAAACATGCTCATATAATTTATATATATATTATATATTTATTTACTATTAATTGATTCACAAGCATTATTTTATAATATCATTTATTGTAACTTTAATATCATGTTCATATGGCTGGAGGCTAGGATGTGGTAGTGAGTATATTAGTATCTAAAATCTAACAGGTTATAATATTGATATCATAGTAATATGTAGACTTTACCATAATTATACGTTATGCAAATATAAGTCCAAATATCACTAAATTCCTTTATTAAAGTTCGAATCATAATTACCATCTTAATCTAGCATCTTTACGTTCTAAAGATTTCTGCAAAAAAAATGGCAGTTACATTGATTCGGTTTCTTTCCTTATTTCTCGGGATTCTTTCTTGATCATGTTGCAATTGAATTCCGAATTGTTTTCCATAGTTATTCATCTTTGAAGTTCGTTTTCCTTATATAAAAAGCTTTGTATTGTTCCCTTCTTCTCTAAATATTTTTCCATTATCATTCTTTTGTTCTTCAATTCGGTTCCGATCTTTTCTTCTTCAATCACGTCGATCCCTTTTTATAAGCAATTTATTCTTATCATTTCACGTTGATCCCATTTCCTTTTTTATTTTGCAGATTTCTTTTTCTCATTCAGTTATTGTTTCCGGCATTTGTCGTATTCTCTTCTATGTCACTTGATTATTATTTGTTCTTCAATTGCGAGCAAACTTATAAGATGGATGAAAATAGAGAACAAATGAATATTTATTACCAGTCTAAATCAGGATCTCCTCCAATCATAAGTGATGATGAGTTTTCAGTGCATTTTTATTAGGCGTTGAAATCTTGTACCGGTGATCATGTGGAATGTCCTTTATGTGTATCCCTGATTCGAAAGGAAGCTATTGTTGATCAAGGTATTTAATTGGTTTGTACATTTTGTGGTGATGATTGATTCTAGTCATTTGTGTAGCAGAAGATACCACATAAGTGCAAGTTCCTTTTTTGTAGACAGTTGAGTTCTATTACGCCTATCTTCTTTACAAATACCACTTCCATCATAATTTTGTTATGGTATTTGCCTAAATATATGGTCAAATACCTTTTGATATCATGTTGTAATGTACTTTAACTATGGTATTTCACATTAGATACCTTCAAATATCATTTTAGAGTGTACTCTGAGTACTGTATTTGACCTCAACTATCGTTCAATTCTATTTTGTATTAAACTTTACTTATTGTATTTTGACATCAAGTTTGATCTAATGTCTAGGTTTGATGTTTTTCTGAAATTATTATTTGTATCAATGTGTCCATTATGTTCCATGATTAAATGGAGCCTCTGATTCTAAAGTTTAGGAATTTGAATCGTGAAATCCTTAATTTAATTCCATATATTGAATCTCAAGGTTACCTAAATCGTGATGATGAAGTATTTTTTGGAAATTTGATATGGTAAATTATTCATTGAATTCATAATAGGCAATTCTTTTCTCGATGCATCTGTGCAATATTCTATATGTTTGTTTGTTGTCTGTAGTGTTGCTTAAGCACGAAGAGGATGAGGTTGGTATTTATGTACACAAGTTGGTATTTGATTGCAAATATCAGATTAAATTTGTTATGTTTTGGTAATGCTTGTTTTCACATGTTATATGTCATTAAGTGCTTCTACATTGGTTTTAAAATTCCATCAACATGCAGCCGTGCACAATGTGTTTCAAGTTGTGTTTGCTACTGTGTTTTTTACAGATTGTGATATGAAAAATGTGTTTAATTTTTGTCATGCCATACTGATGTTATTTTATCACAAATACCATGAAAGGGTGGTTTCAAGACAGTTTGGGTGTCAGCGACAATAAACATGTGCCACAAGATGCATTCAACAAAAATTCTCTGCTAGTAGTCATTGATTCTTATTTCCTTAGATTGTAATGTGTTCTAATGCGATTATTTTTGTTAATACCTTATTTAGGTATAACGTAGGCTTGTTATTTTCATCTCATACGTTGATGATCATGAAATCGATTATTATTATATTTTTATGAGTTAACAAACATGTGTATTTGTATTACAATTCAAATAAATATTTAAGTGAACCACATCTTTAACCACAAAATCATGACAATAATAATATTTCCGCACAGTATTTGGACACAAATACCTCGATATTTCACATTGTATTAAAATTCCAGTTATTAATTATAGTATTTGAATACAAATACCGGTTTGTGTATCCCTTACCAATATATAGTAATTTCATGATTACTAGACATATTTTAAATCATATTCTAAGCTTGTTTTTCTATTGCAAATACATCATATGTAAACAAGTTATTTATCAAAATTCAAGAAAAAAAATTAAAGTACATTCGTACTCTAACTCGAATACCATTGTTCAATATAATAAAAGCTTAAAACATGGTTATGTAACTGAAGAATGTATTCAATATATATATGTTGGTCCCTTAGGCAAGTTTACACGTGTCAGAGGGGGGTGAATGACTACTTTTTCTTTGAATTTGTTTTAATGCAGTCTTTTTAATTTTTATCTTAATTCCCTCAATGATCAACGAAGATAAACTTTCACTGTGCTGATACACAGGCGCTAAGATATTTATCTCAACGAGCTTATCAGAGTGATTTATGTGAATGCTGATGAATGCTCACAATGATGTATCAGCGACACTGAGTATGAAATAAGTTACATAAAAAGAAAAGTATGAAAGATTTCACCAGCGAGATTTATCCTGGTTCGGCAGCCTGTGCCTACTCCAGTCCCCGGATACCCTCTCCGAGCTTTAATCCACTAGTGACTCCTTATCGGCGGAGAAGCCTTCTTACA
>CAOJBJ012007153.1:0-12678 GCA_948291685.1 Euphorbia celastroides | reverse complement strand
AGCAAAATGACGTTCCTTATATAATAAGGAAGTTCCTAAGCAAGTGGCCAACATGGCCTTACAAAATATGATAAAATAATGTTAAATCCCACAAGTTGCTTTCCTTGGCCAAGAAGAAATACACATGGCAATACTTCATTCGTCATTTTTGCCTCCCATAATGATGCTTTTCCTCCTATTGGACCTCCAAGGTGGTGCAATGAGCTGCTGCCACGTCATTCAGCTTGCTGCAGTCCCAAATTCACACTAAATTTGTCCAGTTTTCAGCAACCTTCTGTTCTGCGCAGCAATCTGCAATTTAACCAAAAACCACGTATAAAACTGTAATATGACTCTAAAAGCATATGTTCCAATGCTGAAATACCCCTAATTATATGGTACATTTTCCACTTATCGTAAATCCCCATACTTAAACATTGCTTGTCCTCAAGCAATAAAAGAAAGAAAAAGAAAAGAAAAGATAAGTGGAAAATCATTTGAAAACCTCGGGTTAGCCAGCAATCTGAAACTTTGAAACCTTACCAAGAAGAACATTGCAGTCCTAGAGAGTTCTTTCGGATCCGGAATGATAAAATTGGCAAATTAGCATGGTCAAGAGTCAAATGAGTCAAATCCGAGAAATCAATAATCAAATGTATGACATTGGAGAAAACAGATACCAAGGATCACTCACGCTCAAGTGTTTAGGCAAGATTTCTGTATTATCTCTTCAGCAACCTGCAGTAGTCAATAGCTGACAATCAGCTCTCAAGGAGCAAACTGAAAAAATCCTATCCAATTTGACAGTCACGTCTCGGAATGGCAGTGGATCTGAGATTTAATCTATATCCTCATATCATATCCATTTATTTCTTATCCAAATCCATTATCATTGGGATATATAGGATATGGATAGGATTTGGATCCAACCAAAAGGATATGAACTGGATATGGATCGGATATGAATTATATTATAAGTATATAAATAGATCAAGTGCAACTAAATTATATCTTGAGGTCCAATTTTTGTAAAAAATAAAAAAATTTCAAAAAATTATGAAAAACCTGAAAATAAAAGAAATAAGTTTGGTATAAAAAATATTTTTGGAACGGCATGAAAATGCAAAATTTTATTTTAGGGTCCAGTTTCATAAAAAGTAAAAAAATTTAAAAATCCGGAAAATAAAGAAAATAAATTTGGTACAAAAATTTTTTGAAAAATGTTTCGAAAAAGACCTAAAAATGTAGAATTATTTATTAGAATAAAAGTCAATAATCTAGATCCATTAAATTAGGAAGATAGACATTAAAATCATAAATTCAAATTGATATGGATTGGATATGAACATTACAACTAATTATTATATTGAAATTGATTTAGAATGGATGGATCATATTTTTTCCAAATCCAATCAATTGCCATTCCTAATCACAATAAGCAATTAAAAATTCAAATAAGCAGTTGATAAAGGCCTCTTCCCGCTTTTACGGTAAAAAAATCCCAAAACTTGAAGCGGTGCATTGATTATTTTATAAATACGGATCAAATAATTAATATTTCTAATAATAAGGGAAAATGACAAATTTCAGAACTCCGCCAATCTTCCCATGGCCGCTAAGCCTCTCTACAACGTTATTTTCGCTGCCCTTTACAACTCTGGCCAGCAGCGTATGTTTCTTTCACCAATTTTCTTCCTTCTCTCTATTTCTTTGCTGATTTATGGATCATATATCTGAATCATTTGTTTGATGTAGTTTAATATGGGCCAATTAAAGGCTCTATCTATGTGTCTAGTTCTGCCAATTTCATTGCTGTAAAATTCCCGTCACTTGTTTCTCTAAATTGCAGATCCTTTACCAGTTTTCCCTCTCTTTATCATCTTCTCTTCATATCAAAATATTGTTTGATATATTATGTGGTCATTTGTGAATCAGCTTTGTTTTTTTTTTTGTCTCAAAATACCTTTAGCTGCATTATGTTTCAATTTTATGAGATGTACATAACGGTATAATGTTTTCGCAATTATAGTATAAAACATGTTATATTTTATTTAATAATAGTATAATATTTTTATAATTATAGTGCAAAACTGTTATACATTTTCAAAATTTGGTATAATATTTCTACATTATCTATGTAAATTGTTATATCGATTTTATTTTGGTATAATAATTTTATATTGAATGTATAAAAGTATTATACCAATTTTTATTTTGGTATAATACTTTTACACTATTTATATAAAAAATATTACACGGATTCTATTTTGGAATAATACTTTTAAGCTATTTGTATAAAAGTATTATACTGATTTTCATTGACTAGAATATTTTTACACGGTATGTATAGAAGTATTGCACCGATTTTCATTTTGGTAAAATACTTTTACACTATTTATATAAAAAGTATTATACTGATTTTATTTTGATGTAATATTTTTATAATTATAGTGCAAAACTGTTATACCTTTTCAAATTTTGGTATAACAATTTGAAGTAAAAAAAAAATTTATAAAAATATATCAACAATGATCTTGCTTTAAAGATAAAAATATAACGAACAAAATATTCTAAAGAATCATGTCAAAAAAATTAACGGTTTAAGAGATATGATCGTTTAAAATTTGAAAATCTAAATTAACTAAGACAGAGATAGTGGAGACCACTCAAGTAATAAAGAACCCCCTCATATTCACAAATCACATAAGAAATAAAAAAAGATTAAACTTATGACTTGATGTTTTCTTAACTCAAAATTAAAAATACATTTAATTATTCTAATATTTACTACAATTTCACTTGATAAAAAGTGGCAAGTTTAGAAGACTTCGAGTTATTAGGAGTTATTAGGGTTCATAATAAGATTATGGTAAGAGAAAGATTATGATGCATGACAAATGAAATGGCGACAAAAATGGATAATCCTTTGGCAATGATATGATGCTAAGTTGGAAAAAACATGGATGATGTGGGGAGTACAATTATTAAAATGGGAAACACTAATTATTTTTAAGGAGGAAATTAGAAAATGATGGTGTAATAAAGTCAAATATAAGGTCGGGGGAGGTTCTCCTCAGGGGGCATGGCATGTAATAAATCATTATTGGAATTCTAAACTATATTATTATAATTATTATCACCCAGTAACACCTTATGCTTCATGACGCCACCAATTTCAGTTTAAAAGTGAACTTCATTGTATTAAATTGATTTTATTTTAGTTTACATGATCGACTTCTTTATACACATGACTCATTCGCCACTTCTTTTTTAGATGGTAAGGGTTCATCAGATACCTAATAGTTCACACCAAATACCTAAATCTCATTTCTTGAGTTTAATTTAACCTTTTGAATTACGAGTTTTCACTTAATTTATAAATTCTAAAATAATTCTTAAGATCGTTCTTTCAAGAGGCTTTTAAAAAAATAAATTCTTAAAAAAGAAAAAAATAGCAATATAATTAGGGGGGTTAGAACAAAATTTAACGGTTATACCATAGTATGGTGTAAAAAGTCGGGTGTTCTGTATAATTTTCCGTAAAAAATACTATTCTATTCGACATTTTTAATAGTATTATTGTTCTGAACAACTTCTAGTTGTTTTACATAACCTTGAAAAACTGCCTTAAACTTTAGCAAAACTATATCAACCATAGCCCTTGTTCGCTAATGAATAGTTTGTACCATTACTAAACAGTTTTTTCTTTGTCTCAATTGTAGTTTAAAGGAAAAAGATCAAGAAGCTGAAAAGCTTAAAATTGGTGGGCAATGAGTGTCCTGTATATGTCAATAGTAATAAACTGTAACAATGTCAATGCAACACATATGTAGACTATTCGACAAAGCAAAGAAAACAAAAAAAAAGCCACAAATTATCCGATTAAAAAAAGCACTTAAAATAGAAGTATATACTTGGCATGACACATGTTTAGAACATGGATAGCTGAAGAATAAAACGAATGTTTCTTTGCATCGTTGCGATGTTTTGGAATAATTAAATGCCATCCATTTTATTTTCAATATTATTCTTCAACTTATATCATATCATGAACGATCACTTCTCCACATCTCTTATCTCTTTTGCTTTACACTTGAATTTTATACATGCTATAGATTAAAATGGGACACCTCTAGGTTTTGATCATTCGTTTCTTTTATTACGTACATTTGTTAATTTTCCTTCAATACGATTGAAATATGATGATTAAATTATTACGAGAAGATAACTTTAATCATCATGAAAGTGTTCACTTGTTAAACTTATATCTAATAGACTTCTTTAAAAAAAAGTGTTATATAATAATTATTGTCACATATATTTTTACTTTCTCGACAAACTAAAAAAAGTATTTAGTTTTTAAAAGAAATTAAGACGAAGCTTCTAATCTAAACTTAAACTTATAACTTAGAAAAAATATCAAAAAAGTTAAAATATTTCATTTTAACCAAAACCATATTGTAATATTTGAAAAATTAATAACATAGAATAATGGTACTATAATAGTGATGACCTTTAATAATAGATAATATAAACTACAATCTAAGGTCACATAAGTTCATGTATAATAACTAAATAAAAACAAAATTTATATATAAACTTGAGAAAGTATAAATAATTGATAAACTATGAGTGATGTTAACCTTAATTATATCAACAGTATTAACAAAATTTATTTTATATCTCTCTCAAACTTGAAATTTAAGACTTTTTTCCTAAAAACATCAAAAACATGCCATGTGTTTTAACACAATTTCAAAAAGAGATCTGTATTATTTTTTTAAAAAAAGGGTTTATGTTTTCAAAAAGTTAATAAATAAAGATTTTTTAATGCTAAATTATGTCACAAATATGGTTTTCATGTTCAATTTGTTATGAAATTTTATAGACTAGTAAATAAAAATATAATACACATTAATGCAAAATTTTGAAATTTTTGAAGAAGTTAATCAAATTA
Source organism: Euphorbia celastroides (assembly GCA_948291685.1). Classification (NCBI taxonomy): domain Eukaryota; kingdom Viridiplantae; phylum Streptophyta; class Magnoliopsida; order Malpighiales; family Euphorbiaceae; genus Euphorbia; species Euphorbia celastroides. The sequence continues at coordinate 7,742 of CAOJBJ012007153.1, read as the reverse complement.
CAAAAATGTTGATTGTTCAAAATAAATTCGGTAACATCATTTTTTTGTAAACAAATATTATTTGTCCTTTTTTGAAAATATTTTATAAACACAAATCTTTTTTTTTTTTTTTTTTTGTGAAAAAAATAACACATACTCTTTTTTGTTACTGAGTCAAAACACAGAGCATGTTTTTGATATTTGCCCAAAAACTAGTATGGTTATTTGTAAAGTATAAAACTATTCTCAATTAAATTGACGTTAAAGTTAAAAAAAAATCACCTCATCTCATATGTGACTCCAATCTAAAATATTTGGTCTTGTTATTAGATTAAGACATTTGCAACAAAACTATCAATTGACTAACACAATGTTGAGCCCAACCGATATCAAACTTACATAAGCTTGACTCGGCTTACAAATAAAATTGATTGTACTCAGCTTGGCTTTAAGTTCACCCAACTTGAAATAATTTTTGGTCAACGCAAGTCATGGACAAGCTCAGTTTTAATTTGCAAGATTGCGAGCTGTATTTATTCAATTAATTTCTCGTCTATATTCTTTTAAATACACATTTTTTTCAAAATAAAATTCCAAGTATTTATAAATATATGATAAAATAAAATAAAGAAAGTAGATATGTATAGGGAAAAAAAGATGCAAACGAGCCCATTTTATATCGAAAAATTAGGTTGAGCATTTTTAGAAATTATACATACAAATTTTACAAATTTCTATTAATTACAAATATTTAAATTATTTAAAACTTAAAAAGCCAACTATGTTCAAGAAATATGAAATTAATAAAAGTGTTAAAGTAATTAAAAATTATTTTGGCCTTCATACAAGCTTTAATAACAGATCGTAAAAAGTTTAGAATGACTCAATCATATCACCGTTGCCGAAATCCGAATCGAGCTTTATCAATCGGAGTTTTCATCAAATCAATCTTGTTCTAGAATTGATCAACTTGACTGCCACCCTAAATACTTTATATATTGTTATATATATATATATATTTGTATTTATTACATCTTACTAACGGTATTGATATCTTAAAAATAATTATTGTTAAAGGAGTTATAATAGTTTTCAACATTATTATTTGAAATTGGTTTAAATTGAAATGAACAAAGTTCTGACCATCTTCAACTCTATATCTCCTAAAATAATATTTGACAAATCTCATAGAAGCAGCGAAATTGAATTGGGAACATTATATTATTTTCATATTATTTATTAGTGTTTGAATATAATATGCTAAACGGTTTATTTATTTTTGCTTTTACACGTTTAGGTGATTACCCACTATGAAATATTGCTTCTGCGCTAAAATTCTTTTGCAGATCAGAACAATTAAAACTATATTCCATTGACTGAAATTAATTCAAGTTTTGTCTATCAAATGGGTTTGTATTACTCCCTGTCTGGAAAATATAATCTATTTAGACTTTTTTAGATGTCTAGCTTTTATTGTCATTTTCAATTTCCTAGATGTGTTTTTCCTTGTTCTTTCAATTCTACTCTTATTAATTATGCAATTTTCAAGATAGTTATTTAATAAAACATTAAAGACAAGGGTAAATAAGTAAACTATATCATTTAGTTAATGGTTATATTGGTATGTGTGAATTAATTAAAATGACAATATTTTTTAGAAAGAGAGAGTAATAAACTACTAAAAATTTTGCATGTTGCATTGTACGGATAAGGTAAAATGTTAACGTTCCCTACAGTAAACAGTAATTTGATTTCTTTTTTACTTTCATATTATGAAATTGCAGATCTAAGTGTTTTCTTACTACTATTTCTAGTTGTGTCAAAACATAAAAGCTATCAATAATAACAAATAGCAACAATTAGACAAAACAACCTTAAATCATTTTAGAGGCTATTGTCTCTTGGTGTAAATTTTTTAACTTCTCGAACATTATTTACACATTAAGGCGATTGGTTATAGATCTATGGTTAATTGTCAATCATTCATCGGCATACCTTCTAAGTGGTCTAACGTCTTAACACAATTAAGTAAAATATGCATTATACTCCTTTTTTTTTAAAAAAAAAATGTGTATTATACTCACTTAAATGTCCAACGAAAATCAGAGTTCATTATAAAAAGAGTAATATCAATTATTTTTCGTAGTTTAGCTTTGCAAGAGGCATGACTTCGGCAGATGCTGGAAAAAGAACGAATTCTGCAAAGACAAGAAAAAAAAGCACATGATATTGTTTTGTTGTTTGCTTTAATGTGGTAAAAACTATTCGTTACATTGAGTTGTAGCCACACATAAAAAAAAAAAGATGAATCAAGTTGACCTGTTATAATGATTTACCTAAAAGTTTTTAAAAAATATCACAAGGATATAGTTGAGTGGAATCTATTTGCAACCTCCACTAGTAAAAATCAAAGTAATAAGAAGAATAAGCTGCCAAAATAAGTTGGACAAGACACTTTGAAAAATAAATTAACCTAATCTAATCTGTATCTTTACTTTTAAATAATAAATATGTGGGCATAATTCGACATGCCTTCTGTGGAAGGTAAAAGATTTCCTGTCAACCAATATACTTATTTCGAATAGAATATCAATTTCCATAGAAACAGTAAATCTGTAAAATTTTGTCTCCAGGTGTCACAATTTCAAGCTTACTCTTCACAGTTTAACTAATAGAATGAATTGACATTATTTCACTGTAACATCCAAATATACTCACGAATTCTTCAAAAAAAAGGGGTCCTACCCAGATGAAGAAAACAACAAAAAATCCTGTAAATAAGCAACAATAATAATAAAAATAAACCAATTAAGTAATGCTTGAGCACTTGTTACTTTAGCTTTGGATTATCCAAAAACTCAAATAAGGGCATGAAAATGAAGGCGTAGGCATAAATAATGGCGACAGAAGGCACCAGAAAAGTGACGAGTACGGCGGGGGACTGGATTTAACAGGTTGCACTTGCACACAAACACTATATTTGGTTTGGTAAAGCAAGTTGATTAATTGATTAGTTTGGAGCATTAAAATGGGTTGTGGAAATATTGTGGCCATGTAATTTGTTTATTGGCTTCCATTGGTGCAAGGCGCACCACTCTTAAACCACTCCACTTTCTATAAGTCATCACCTCTTTCCTACATTATTCTACATTTATACGGGTAAAAATCGCTCCTACTGTGTTAACACAATGACCTATTGGTGAATGCATATTTTTTGCATTTTAACCATTTATAGCTTTGTATTTGTACTTGTTCGGGATAACAGAGTCAGAAAATTTCTAGCCGGTCAACGAAGCCACGCCGGCTCAAAGGACTTATTGAGATAATCTATGATCTGATATTTCATGAGTTTTAACACACAGCCACTACTACAAAAAACAAGATTTTGATAGCTATATTGCTTAGTTGGGCTCCTCTAAATCCAGTCAAATATATGTTGATAATTCATATTAAATGCCCAAATCTATATCTTTTTTAAGTTAGATCGTTCGAGATCTCAAAAACTGGTAGTCTTATAAAAGTATGTCAGAGTGTGTTTGTGAATTTGCGATTGTATAAAATGAAGTTTAAAAAAAATACAAGTTGCAGCGTTGTTAATAGTTTTTAAGTTTCTTTTGTGCAGTTTTTCATAAAAAAAAAAAAGTTTCTTTTGTGTTCCTCTTGATTACGTGACAAGTTTTTTCTATGTCACAAAACGATGAAATGATGTTACCCTGGTTTTATAAGTTGAAAAAATTATAGCTTTAGTTATATTTTTCTTTTCACCACGAAGTGTCTTGAATGGGTCCTAACTGTGAACGACACCTTTAAGTCATATTCACATCCAAACTAATCATTTAGTTATACTTGTTTTAGTTATTATAATAGTATACATATACTTACTTTAGAAAGCAAAAGCTTTTGGTACCGCAAGGCATAAACTCCACCTATGTGCCCGTCTCCATTTTTTCGCATTAGACAACCAACTTTTATTGTTAGTTAATCAAACTTAGAGTATAATAGTATAAGTACTATATTAATAATTGATTAGTATACCCCTTTGTGAGATCATCTCAACTTTTGACATAGATTGGTCCAAAGAGGATAAGCTCCTCACCATCACCACATATTATGTATATTTTACTCAACCCTCCTAAATTCTTTCAAATGCTAATAGTTCTTAAAAATTTTTATTTCTTGAAATTTTCCCCTGACACTTATTCATAAAAAATTGATACTAGTATGGTGGAAGGTGCATTGGGACTAATTAATAGCAATAAACTATAACATGCACGCATGTTTCATTAATTGTGTGCTTACTATATAATATCAATGTTGATTAAGGTCGTAATCCACTACCTATATCATTTGGCATAATCAATCACTAATTAATTAAGATGTGTGGGCATTAAGTGTCAGAAAATGGATGGATAAGACTTTAGGGGTTGGATTAAAATAGTAAAAAAAGAGTGGAAATTCGAGGATTTGTCAGCATCAAGTAAACAACAGTTTCCTAGTACTATATCAAATTTGAAAGCATAGTGTTGCCAAACTTCCAACCAGTAGACGTGCCACTGTGAACTATCTCTTTCCCTATTATGTAATGGCAAAATTTATCTTCAGATCCTTTTACTACTTTGGCAATTTTTATTCCTATCAATTTTTAACATATTGAATACATGTTTTATTCTTTTTAGTGACAAACATCATATTATATAATAAGAAAAAAAACTGTACACAAATTGAGAGACGCAACACTGAAACAAAAAGTGGTAGGGAAATAAATTTTAAAAACTAATAGAAGATAAAGGAAAGGAAACATTAGCGTTTATAGAGAAAAAAACGGTAAGACACGAATACAGAGAAATTCACTCTATCTCATGAAACCGTTCGACCTAAAAGATATATTCTGTTAAGTTAAATTAAATGTAATAACATTTCTAATTCTAAGGTGGATGTTGCTTTTCTAAATGTAGGCCTAGCAAGTGCACTAGGATTAATTGTATTGCGGTGAACACAATGTCGTATTCCACAGGAAGCAAGCTGAAAGAGTGTGAGATTTTGCTATAGATTGGGTGAAAAGGATTTTCTTTTAGATTGTGATGGTGGTTATCCTAAACTAAGATGCGGAAATGTAAATACTAAACTACAAATAGCCAGCAGTCACAACCTACTCTACAAGCAGACAATTTGATCCCTGCATTCACATATGCACACAACTTTGTAATAGATCATGGATCTAAGGTAAAATCCCTAGCATGCAACCTTATCCTAGCTTGATCTTAGGCCGTCACCCCCGCAACCTCAAGGCTAAGTTTACATGTGTGTGCTTGTGATTTCCAATATGACACGTCTCCCATCGGTTCTTGATGCCATAGCAATGCAACGAATTAAATTCATTTAGGAGTGTTTCCTCAAGAACATAATCAACAACAAATTACTAGGTCGTGACACACACATAAAAGTAAGGGACCACAACCTCTGTCAGGTTGCTGTAACAAGTTCATCCCTTCTAGATCATAACCTACAACTTAGCAAATTCAGTAGTAGAATCAACCATTTACTACGTATTAGCTTACTCCTCAGCTTCACTAAACTAGGATCAAAGGGAGTCGTGTTCCTTACTCAGTTTCCACAACTATTCAATCCCGCATTAAGCATCAAATCTTGGTAAACAATATCATATTCACACTAATCACTATTACTCCTTAGCTTCTATCCATTAATGCCTCTAGTTAAGGTTCGATCTTAGCAACGTACTCATCAGCTTAATCACTAAGACTTGATCAAGAATAGATCTTTGTTCTTGATAGAATTAAGTTCATTAACTAAAAGACTACTAATCAAACTAACTGAAATTGTAACAAAGAAAAGGAGGAAAACATTACAATAACTTCAAGAGGAACGACAAGCTGCTGAAAAGTAGGTCGCGGTGCAGCTTGTGGCTACATTATTAAATATATACAAAGAAGCTCTCTCCTCCATTAATGGAGGAGGAGAGAAAGTTCTGCAATTTTTTAATAAGAAAAGGAGAAAAAGATGAGTTTTCAATCTGAAATTCGAATGGTCCTTTTCTTCTCCAACTCTCTTTAAATATCCTACAAAATATCTAAAATACTTGGCCAAAATGAAAGCACACATGTGGACAACTATGGGCCAAGTAAATTAACAATAAAAAAGTACAAAAAGTTAACTACTCTCTTCCACTTTCCAGCTAGCAATCACGTCAACTTCCTTTCCACCCACTTGTCTTCTTCTTTATCTTTTTCCTCATACTTTTTGCCTCCATTTAGCACTAAGAGTTGCTGAAATTCCAGGTTGTGGACTGCCTGCGTAGATTGCGGCTGAATGTGAAATCTGCACATTTTTTTCACAAAAATACCATAAAAGCTAACATTTATAAGAACAATTGAGCACATAATTACACTACTAATTCTCACTTATCAGTAGACAAAGATAAAGCATAATTTCCCACTTGTTAAAAAATCAATTACATTAATTATAAACTACGTAACATGATTTGCAGATTTACTATAAACAATTCTAAAAAATTTAACACAACCTACCAGAATTAAAACATCGGATATAAAACACAACTAAACACAAACTAAACTTGCTTTTACAGCAAGACAAACATATCTTTAGACAAGACTTATTATGAAAATAAAATATAAATCCTGCAATATATATTTTCTTAACCTTCAACTAACGAATTCCACAATCATAAAATACTCGCTTACTCTATAACACCAATCAATATTGCAAATATGAAAGTCTCTTACTTAATAGAGACAGATTTAGGGTATCTACAATGAAAGATAACCAAATATCTTGTCTGAAAGTAACTGAAGTCCAACACAATAAAAAAAATAAAAATTGAGTTATGCAACAACTATCTCATGATTGAAGAAGAAGAACGTATAAAATTCAATGAAATAATCGTAAATACAGATTATTCCAAAAAATACATCAAAATAAAAAGATAAGAAAACAAAGAATGATAAAGAGAAAAAACCTTATAAGCACTTTCTCCATCTCTTAAAAAACAAACTTATAAACAAAAGACAACCCCTTAAAAGGAAAAAGTTAAAGACAACCGGTGTTTGTACAATTATTGTAAAAATTGTACGGATTTGATAAAATATTAAATCGCATAAATTCCTAGCTTTTGAACAATAACTTCCTTTCGTAATTTGGAAAACACTAATTTTGTGGATATTTCGCTTTAAAGTTTTGTTGTCATCTTGTTTGGATATTCAAACTAGTCTTAAAGATATTTTTTTGAATTTTTATTTTCATAGATATGTAAAACATGATATATCAATTTATACTACAACCAATTGACCATCGGTCAAGTAGTACATCTATTAATAGTGGGTGAGGATGACCAATAATCGAACCTTGTCTCTTTCATAAATCCTATTTCTTAAAAAAAAATTATACTACAAGTTTAAAACTAAAATTAAACAAAATCACTTTATACTAGCATTTTTTAGATGTTGATAGGCATGAAAAAAATTAAAAAAAAAATCCCAATATACTACAAGTTGAAACAGTTGGGATAAATGAAATAAAAAAATTTTATAGGAGCATTGCACCGATATTATACTAAAGTTTGGAAAAAAATTTAAACAATAACTTTTTTTTTACCATCTTTATAGTAAATTTTAGAAAGTTTGAAAAAATATCTCACAATGAATAATGTTTTGAAGACAAATATGACCTGAACAAAAATGTTTAAAATGACGTGTGAAGAAAATAAATGCTTTTACAACATAAATGTA
>CAOJBJ012007080.1:0-15092 GCA_948291685.1 Euphorbia celastroides | reverse complement strand
CCTAACCCTAGCCGAAACCGCCGCCATCCAAAACCGTCTCCGCCCTTAACGCCGGAGATTCAAAATCCAAATCTTCGAAATAAAAACTGAAATACGCCGGAGAGAGAGCCTTGGCCGAGTCAAAAGCGCCGCCGTTCGGAACCGCCACCGCCCTTAACACCGAAGATTCGAATGAGGGTAGAAAAAAAGGGGAGGGGGTCGATGCATTTGTGGGGAAAAGGGGATGTACGAGTTTTTTTTTATTTTTCTTTTTTTTTTTAATTTTTTTAAAACATGTGGCACGTGATGTCTTTTCATTTGTTAGAAAAGTCAAATTGGTTATCTGGCAGGCGCGTGTTCTACACATACCGATGTGCGGCTGGGTTAACGTCACTCGGGCCCTCAACTGCACTACTTTTTGAAAGTTGAGGGCCTAAACTGGTGACTTATAAAGGTTGGGTCCTGAACTGAAATCTGGGAAATAATTGGGGGCACAAATAGACATTAGGCCTATATATATATATATATATATATATATATACCATAAATTGATCATCTTAATTTGTGTATAGTCATCAATATAGTATAAACAGAATAATAATTTGGTATATGCGAGCCTAACTCGAAACGACGTAGTTTAAAGGAAGAGGCAATTTGTAGCAAAGTCCACGTTGCGGTTTGCTTTACAAACCACTAGTGTAGCTCTGCGCCTCTGCGGTTTTCGTTCCCTCTGCGTCTCAGCCCTTGTATTCCTCTTCCACTTTCTCCAAATTCAACCTTTTACTTCTTCTATTTCAAGTTTCCAATCGCCAATTTTCCTGGGTTTCCTTTGATTTGAAACACTTCCTGCTGGATTCTCGTCCGATTCTGAATTTGCCGGTCTTACTGGACTTCGATTGTGAGCTGAAAACGGTGCGAATTCGTTTGATTTTGAGCTTAATTATTTCATATTACCTGATTGCCATCTATTTTAGCTGGGTTTCTTTCCTTTGCTTTGTGGATACGTATATTTCCCCTCGGTAAAGATATGTTTTTTTACATGTGAAAATCGGTTTGGTGTAAGTTAGGATCGCTTGATTGCATTGATAATCTTCAGAATGTGGTTGCGTTTTTGGTAGGTAGGTTTTAAAACAATACGGAGCTTGGCTCTTTTGTCTTCACCTTGAGCTCCTAGCTTACTTGACTGAACCCAACAATTTGAAGTTTTGAATGTTTAACCTGGAGATAGCTTTTAGCATTAAGTTGAGTGGATTTTAGTTGAACAGATTTTGTTTTTGTTGGAACTATACCTGTTGCTGCTCCTCCCCAACCCTTTTGGTTGTTATGTTCTCTGTTTATTGGAAGCCTGTATTGGTGATAGACTGATGATCTTCCTTTTGCTTTTACTATCTTTACATTTTCTTTTTGTGATTGTACTTTCTTGTTCTTATTCTTGAAGACTGTTCAAATATGAAACATGTCTTTTTACTCTCCCGTTTTGTATTGCAGGCTTCTCTCATGGTGGACAGTGGTGGATTTCAGAGATCAAATTGATATCTTATCTGAGTATTTATGTGATAAAAATTTATTTCCATGGCTCTTTCTCTGGGCAAGTTAGGCATCCTTGTGGGTGCAGGTCCGTACAATTTGTTCTTTCTTCCACTGTTCATGTCTCACTCTATTGCTTACTTTTGCTTTATGCTTTTAGTTTGTAATGAATAGGATCTTTTGTTAACCCTATGGTTTTTTTTGAACTGCATTTAAAAAAAATTAATGTTTAAGATGATTTTCTTTTTGTATATTTTGCTTATTTAATGGATGGAATTAATTTTCTGTTATGTGGTTTACTGGAGTGGCTCTAAACTCTTTCAAAATTAGAATGCTCAGCCTATTATTCTGTTTTATTGCGTAAATATTTTTTATTTATTATTGTCACATACCTGTTTAGTCATGAAGGGGATTAGGAAATAGCTGGTGAATTGATATTATTATTTCTTTGGAATATGTTTTAATTTGGTGAACATTCTGCTTTTTTAGTTTCATGTCTGTTCTTTTCTGTAATAATTTATTTTTGTTATGAATATTGCTATGCCTAACCTCCATTTCCGAGGGTAGGCATGGAGACTAGATTTTATTTGAATTTTAAAGCTTCCAAGTCTTTTTACCCTTCGCGGCATGTTTCTTTCGTTTACTTGAGCTAATTTCTTGTTTGATGTATTTGGCGTACTTTTAGGTATTCTTGGTTCAGTTCTTGCCAAAGAGGGGCGCTTGCCAAATTTTTCTGACATGATTTCAGGTGCATTTAAGGTAACTGTAGAAGTGAAACTTTAGTGAGAATTTTGAAATGCCTGAAGTTTACTTCTACTAGTTTTTTTTGTAGTCTTTACATATTTTGCTAAAACCATATCTTACAAATTTATCCGTGCGTGCATATGCATGTGATTGTCGTTTGAGGCTTTCTCTTGGAAATTAGTTGATAGAATATTCTTCTTTCAATGAAAAGGGAACTTTTCATTTTCCATGAAGGAGTTATTGTCTGAATTTTTAAAGTCATCATAGGAAAAACAATTCATAAAATTCATATCAAGGTTTGAACAAGCATTCCACTTGTCATTGTCGATTGCCACTCGCCATCATCATTTACTGTATTTCTTGCTATATTTGGTATTATACTCTAGTACATCACAATTTGTACTGGCATTTTTTTAATTCCCATCATTTAGAATGAAATTTAATTTTTACGCTACACTAGATATTCCTCAAAAGCCGACCCCATCTAGCATGGGATTAAGGCTTGGTTGGTTGGTTGGTACTAGATATTCCTCAAAATGTCTTGATTTGATGTTTAGTTTCATAACTAGAGCAGAGAATGTAAAATTCTCTGAAGGAGAAAAATAATTTTATTAAGTAATAATGCAGTGTCAGTCCAATGATAATGTTATAGTGATGATTTACCTTGTATTTCAGATTGGTTTGAAGCAGATTAGAAGAGATGATTCTACTTCGTCCGCTAGCAAGCCACACAACGACTCCTTAATGGCTCAGGTGTGCCTTATCCCTTCTCATTTTCTGTGTCCAACTTCTGTTTAGCTTAGCATTTGTAATTAATTATTAGGGGTATTTCACATCTAGTTGAGGGGGCATGCATAGATACATCTCCTTCGAATGCCAAGTGTTGTCTTTGTCTGTCATGTTCACCATTATATTTTGTATTGGATGTAAAATTTATTCCTGCTTAACAAAGATTATATGTTTAAGTACAGTTTTGAAGATGGGGCTTGGCTAGTAAACTTTCCAAGTGGATTATGTACTGAGGTGTGTTTACGATTTGATACTTCAACCGTAAATGAGGCTGAAAGAGAAAGAACAGAGGAAGTAGATGTCAATTTTTACTTTTTCGTTAAAAGTAATCAAAAGCATGTTATCGACTCCATAGATAGTATATGATCTGTCATCTTTTTTGTGAAGGGCGTTCATTTAGCACCCACAATTTATCTCTGTGTTGAAAAATGATGCAAAATTGGAATTTCAGATTCTATTGTTATTTGTTATCTTCTAGTTGTTTAGGATTTGAATTTGTGATTCGGTAATTACAAAATCAGGTTGTTACGTATTTTGTGATTTTTTGTTATCATTTGGCCTATATAATCACTTTTTAACATAATTAACTTATGAAATACTAGTTTGAGTTCACAGTAAAATAGCCAACACTTTGGAATATAATATCCAATGCTTATTAATTTTGATTGGCTTTGGATATATAAAGGTCATGCTTGCTTCAATTTTCTTTTGGTGTCCTTTTCGGTTTATACATTAAGATTGTTTCTTTCACCATTAGAAAGGTTTGCTCGAAGTTGTGAACCTAAGTGTGCCTTTTCGTCTTTGTAGGTTAAAAGTCTACAGCAAGAGCTGCAAATGTTAGCATCAAACAGATCAATAACCATTGTATCTGCTGGTGGGCAAGGTTAGTTTTTGCTTCCTCTTATGCTTACCGAGTGAGTGCTAGGGACTGAAAGAGCAAATTAATACCAGAGGAGAAAATTGAAAATAGGTCACTTATCATGAACTAGTGGGATGGTTTTCTCCACTCGTATATGTTATAGGTTTCATATAGGACTTTTTACTTGCTACTTTCATTGGATTTCTCATAAGATTTTTGTTGTTCAGGTACAAATAAATATGGAGTGATTGTTGTTGTGGTTGTAGTCGGCTATGGATATGTTTGGTGGAAGGTAATGCTTATATCATAAATCCATTTGTTATATAATTTGTACTTCCATGATCCATACTATCAAGGCATCTTCATCTGCATTTACAGATAGGTTGCATTATTTGTCTCTATTTTGTGCATATTTAGGCACCTGGTTGACTTTCTGGTGTTGCTATGCACATGATGTTAGATTGTGATGGCCTGTGTGAATGAAATTGTTGGTTGTGTAGTTTGGCTGAATTTCATTTTCTGGCATTGTGAAACTATGTTGTTCATTCTAATTACAAATATTCATTTTAGTAATGATTTTGTTAGCCATTATCACCCTTCTTTTGAAATTTTTTTGGATTTCCCGTTAATTTTAAGATATTCATGTCGTGGCTATTAAATTATTGATATCTTGAATACTGTTTAGGGACATACAATGCTGTGTATAAGTGGGTCCAATTATCAAAATTTCATGTTATTTTACTGTGAGAACCTTGGTTTTTGACTGAAAAAGCAGGGAAGAAAAGATGATTTTTTTACTATTGCATTGCATTTACACCCTCTAGTATCTTTCTGATAAATATTGTTTATATATATATCTACATATTATGAATCCTTTTATGTTTCCAGGGTTGGAAACTACCTGACATGATGTTTGCAACAAGACGAAGTCTGGCTGATGCTTGCACTTCTATAGCCCAGCAACTTGAAAATGTTTATGGATCAATCAGGGTAAGGACTTCTATCATTCATCTATAAGGAGAGGTTTAATTGAATTATGTGCCTTTCTTGTCCATTGCCTTGCAAGTTACCACTTTTGGCTACACCTTGTATCACTCTGTCTTCACTTTATCTCCATATGTCTTGTGTTTGAGAATTTATACTTAGTACATATCAGTAATTTAGATGTAATTCAGCCATTTTTTGTTTGTAGAGTACAAGGAGAGAATTATCTTCAGATATTAATCATGTGGATTCTAATTTAAATGAGGTAGCTTCACTCACAGCCAACACACAAGTAAAGGTGGGTATATATGGATATTTTCTACAGGAACTTATTGATTTTGTATGGATGCTGAAACTTACACAGAGTATTTGTCACCTTTCTAGGTCACTGAACTGCTAGAAGACTCGGGGAGAATTGGTCATGATGTTAAATATGTCCGTGATGCAGTTGAAACACTGGTATGCAACCTCTTTTTGATTATTTTTTTTTTCTCATTTGGTTATAAATATGAAACTTATCTGAATTTTCTCTTTGTTTTGCAATTTCATAGGAACTTAAAATCAGTAGAATAGAAGGGAAGCAGGTATTTTTTTTGTTCATAATATCAAATATAGTCTTGTTTGACGCGTGTTCCTTTTGTTACTGATTTTGTTCTTCTTTCTAGGACTTGACAAACCTTGGAGTAAAGAAGTTGGTTGACTATGCCAAGACATTGGATAGTAACATGCTCGAAGAGCATAATCAGGCATGTAGTCTTTGTTCTTCACTTGCTTTGTGCTTGTTTTTTCATAGTAAAACCTAAATTTGACCTAATTAAGTGTTGCAGTCCCATTTTTGAGGCTTACTTGTTGACTGACCACACTTTTATCTTTGTTAGACCCATTTTTTGATGAATATTTTAGTGCATTTAAATTCTCTTCTCATTACAGTTTGTAAATAGGATCTCCTTCTGCTTCAGTTCATAACTTCTGCTTGTTTAATATAATCTGCAGGCTTCGTCATCCAGACCACCACAGATTACTTACTCATCAAAGGTAGTTCTTGCTACTTCGCTCAAAAAAAAGATTGCATTATATCAACATTCTTTTTGATCTTTTCCTAATTTGATCTGTCCAAAATTTGGAGATTACGTGCTCAATTACTCTATATTCTATTGAGTCAGTTTTCTTACTGATGCTTGTTTTCGCTTCTGCAGCAGTGGTCTTTGCCACCTCCTTCCAGTGAACCGATTTCTCCTGTTTCTGGTGGATCCAATGAGGTTTGTTCTCCTTTTACTTGATACCATAAGCCAGTTACATTTGCAGTTTGCTGTTTTATGTTTTACTGTGATCCAAGATCCTAGGCTCAGATTTTCCGACAAATTTCATTGAAAGATGTAGTATAGGAGCCCAATGTGTTCAAAGTGATAGCAAAGAATATAGGCCAAAGTGACAAGTTGTGCCCAATACAAGGATTAAATTAGCTTTTGCAATTTTAGAACTACCGAATATATTCCCTCCCTTGATTTGATTTTCTTTTCTTGAATTTCAGCCCCCTTTTCATCATTCTGCCTCAGCCACATCGTTGCAGGTCAAATTTGAATTTAGTTTACGGCTTACTTTTGTATCTCTCATGTATTTCTCATTGACATCTCAATGCCATATAACCCTTTTTCAGGCAAGTAACGGGATTTCAGGAGCTGCTGAAATTTCAAGTAACGGGTTATCTGACGGCATAACTAGTAGAGATGAAAATGGTGCAACAAGTCCAAGTTGGTTTAGAGCACCACTTCTTTCAAGGACACTTAGTGCAACAAACTCCGTACTTCGAAAAGCTGGTTCTGCCAGACAATGATCGATCGGTTTAACAGATTTCATTTATGGGATGTCTTGCATAGCTTGCTAGTTCTCACTGGCTATGTTAGGTAGTAAGTTTTGTAGAGATTATATATGATAAGACGGTGCTCTTATCAGTGTTCATATATATATGATTTGGTCGGACTAAGGAAACAAAATTTGGTTAGACAAAGGGAACCAAAATCGGCTTTCTTTTGCTTTCGATGCGCCTGTGAGGTTAGGATGTAGGATCCTTTTTAGACATTGAAAAAATAATTTAGACTGTTTCATTGAATTTCATGTAGAAACTTGTTTGTTAACCTTTTTATGGAGAGTGAATGGTTACATGTCTACAATAAATGAGCAAATAATTTTGTTTCTTTTTTGTAATAAAATTGAACCATGCCTACAATTTTTAAGAGTTTGAATGTATATTTCTGATTGAATTTATTTCTTTTGAATTTTTGAGTGTTGTTTCGAAAAAAATTTCACATAATTATTGTATAAGATCGTATTTGAGTTGTGAACCAGGCATTTGAGCCTTCAACAGTGTGACACTGTTTTTTTTAAATTAATGGTTAGTTGTAAAATTGAACTGAATGAAATTGAAATTAAAATTTATTGATTAGAATTTATTTGATATTTATTGAAATTTGATGAAACTAAAATTTATATGAAACTAATTGAAATTGAATGATGTTCAAAATTATTTTTAAATTTATTGATAATTATTGAATTTTAGTGACATTTAATAAAATTCTAATGGGAGTGTAATGAACTAGCTCTTAAAGAAATTGAATAAAATTAAATTGAATTTAACTGAATGAAATATAAGTTGAAAAGATCGGAATAAATATTTGATTTTACTTTCTAAATACCAAAGAATTTAAAAACAGAATTATATGGTATGTTAATAATTAATAATATGTACCCATATTTCGACTGAAATTTTACGATATGGTATATTTATTTCACTCATGTTTTCTTTCGTGACACGTGGAAAATTTAATTAGAAAAAAAAAATCAAATCAGTCTCTTCATTATTGTGTAAAGAGCTGAAGCTCTCATTCTCCGGTCACCAGCGATTGGAATACACAGAAAGCAAAGCAGCGATCTTTTCTACAAATTAATTCACCCAAAGGAAAATGGCAACCGCCCATTCAATCGAAACAGCGTAAAATCGCTTTTTAATAGGCTACCGGACTTAGGGCTAGCTACACGGAGCATCTCTTTCTGTACCGCCGGTGATCTTCGGAAAACTCCGATCAGGCGATTGATTGGTGAAATAATGGATCAAGGGAGGCAGGTTTTTACTGTGGATCTCTTAGAGAGGTACGCCGCAAAAGGCAGAGGAGTAATTACTTGCATTGCAGCTGGAAACGATGTAATTGTGATAGGAACTAGTAAAGGCTGGATTATTAGACACGATTTTGGCGTTGGTGATTCTTACGGTTAGTAAAGCTTTTGTTTTGTTCTATTTTATTGGATTAAAAGTTGAAAAGTTGTGTAATTTGATGCTGGTGATGTTGAATGTAGATATCGATCTCTCTGCGGGTCGACCCGGTGAGCAATCGATTCATAGAGTGTTTGTTGATCCTGGGGGCAGTCATTGCATTGCCACTGTGGTTGGAAGTGGAGGAGCTGAAACTTATTATACTCATGCCAAGTGGAATAAGCCCCGTGTTCTGACTAGATTGAAAGGTCTTGTTGTTAATGCTGTTGCTTGGAACAGACAGCTGATCACTGAAGGTAAAAAAAAAGAAGAACATTGAGGTTTTCTTAGTGTGTTTAGTATAGGGTGTGGTGTTTGTATTTTATAGTAGCAATTTTGATGCAGCTTCAACCAAAGAAGTTATTTTGGGGACTGATAATGGCCAGCTTTACGAGATTTCTGTTGATGAGAAAGATAAGAGGGAGAAGTACATAAAGTTGCTCTATGAACTTACTGAAATTCCCGAAGCTTTCATGGGCTTGCAGGTATTTCACCCCTGCTACTATGGCATTTGTGTATGTTAGTGTATGATTATAACTTTTTTCTAAATGGTGGAGAAGTTTTGAACTTTTTCTCCTCTCTCCCACCATCGTGTTGGTTCTTTAGTCTGAAATAAAATAATTTGTTGTGGAACTTTATGTGCAGATGGAAACAGCCAATTTGATCAATGGAACGAGATATTATATAATGGCTGTCACTCCTACAAGACTTTATTCATATACTGGAATTGGGTCACTCGAGGTGTGCTCATATTATATCACCCCTACTAGATCATTATGTTAGCACTTATGTATATCATCTGAGGGCTGCACTTGTTTTCTTCTCTTTCTACCGTTTGATTTTTGCTCATGTTGGCATCTTGAAAATTATAACTGGGGAAGTATTGGTGATGATGCATTTTGCAATAAGTAGATGTGTAGTTGGATTGGTCAAATTGTGTTCCTCGTTTCCTAATTGCTAGCTGAATGGGTTGGACACCTTTTTTCCTTAAAAACTAATGTTTTAATGTGGATTCATATACTTTCAGTCTTGTTACTTATAATTTAAGGTTTATTTTTTGCTTGTTAATCTATATACTAGTTCTTGGTATTTGTTTGATCCTGATTATCTGCTTGTATACACTTTCATTATGCTAAAATTATTAGAATTTCACCTTTTCTTAATATTAGTCATTATATTGTTTGATTTTACGATAATTTGTTCTGCTGTTTTGTAGACAGTTTTTGCAAGTTATGCAAATCGCCAAGAACATTTCATGGAACTGCCTGGCGAAATACCAAACAGGCAAGCAATTCTATCTTTTCAAAGTTATTCAAGTCTGTGTTAGAAAGGTTTACATTATTACATATGTAAAAAGAATATCCTATTCTGTTCTTCACTGGAAAATCTGTACTTCTCCAATATGTAGAGGATTTCCCTTTGCTTAACTATGAAACACTGTTTCCATTTTGATAAATTTCCAGTGAGCTTCATTTCTTTATCAAGCAAAGAAGAGCAGTACATTTTGCTTGGCTTTCTGGAGCAGGTATCTATCATGGAGGCCTAAATTTTGGAGCACAACACAGGTCGAGGATGATATTCTATTTGCTTTCTTTCTTGATCTTCATCTATTATCCAGATTACCTTCTTTCTCTGTTTCTCATACCATTTTTTGGAAACTTCTTGAGCAGTTATCCTAATGGAGATGAAAATTTTGTGGAGAACAAGGCTCTTCTAGATTATTCAAAAATAAGTGAAGGTGCTGATATAGTCAGACCAACTTCAATGGCAGTTTCTGAATTTCATTTCTTGCTTCTTATTGGGAACAAAGTTAAGGTATGTTGTTCCAGGCATCCATGATTGAGTTTAATTTTATGCTTTTTATTTGTCTATCTTAATGGAGACAACGATCCTGTTGTTCTCTTTGTTATGTTATCAGCCATATTTTTATATATAGATCTCCTTTCTTCGTCAATCTAAATGTGTTGGAATTTCCATTGACTTCAGAAAATATGTCTACTTTGTCTTTTATTAAATTCCTCTCTCTCTCTCTCACCTTTCCTTGGAGCCTTTACGTTTCTGCTCTGTTATTTAACATTTTTACAGGTCGTGAACAGAATCAGTGAGCATATCATAGAGGAACTCCAGTTTGATCAAACCACAGAATCAGTTTCCAGGGATATTATTGGATTATGCAGTGATGCAACTGCCGGATTGTTTTATGCGTATGACCAGAACTCTATCTTTCAGGTTTTTTCCCAACAATTCAACTTTTCTTCTTTTATATTTTTGGGGAAAGAAGAAGGAATAATCTGCGGGTTCCTTGGGGTTTGGAATATGAATATTTAGGTGTCTGTTAATGATGAAGGCCAGGACATGTGGAAGGTATATCTTGATATGAAAGAGTATGCAGCATCTTTGGCAAACTGCCGTGATCCACTCCAGAGAGACCAAGTATACTTGTTGCAGGTAGTTGTTCTTTTTGTGATGCAAAAAGAAAAACACTTACAGTGACATGACTACGGCCTTATTTAATCTCTTAATATAAATTTATGCTTGAAATTAAACCTTAGCTAATTATTCTTCTATGTGGCTTCTGTTCATGAACTGGATTGTTTCTGATGCAGGCAGATGAGGCATTTTCCTCCAGGGATTTCTTGAGAGCAGCATCCTTCTATGCAAAAGTAAATTTTGTTTCTCTTTAATTTTTATCATAATGTATTTTCCTCCGTTATGCCAATGTGTTCATTGTATATGTATGTTGCAATTGATTCCTTCCTATGCGATTTGGCATTACCAAATCGCATCGAAATATATTCAATCCTTTGTAGCTGAAAAATATTCTTGCTAATGCTGATTGCAAGTTGAAGATATGTGATTTTGGTTATGCTCGCGTGTCTTTTAACGATGCTTTGTCTGCTATCTTCTAGACTGTAAGTTATCATGTCAAGACAACTTACAATCTAGAAGATAACAGATAGAGCATCATTAAAAGACATGCGGGTAAGACCAAAATCACAATAAGCTTCTATGAAGCCTTGTTTTGGTGGTTTGGAGGTGGGATGGGTTGGATTGAATCAATGAAATGAACTATATCCTAGCAGTTATTATGAGCTCTCTGAAAAAAATAATAGATACTTCATGTGCTTAACATTAGCTTATACCTCTTCCAGGATTTTTGCTCTAGTTCTCTTGAGTGCATTGCATTCAACTTTGGTTATACTGTATGTAAAGACAAAGTATTAAGTGGAAAGCTATAAGCAAGTCATAGGAGCTTCTAATCTGATATTAATTTACAAAAACCAGAAAATTTTGCTAATATTTGTTATGATAACAAAATCTCGTTTCCAGTTGAAGTTTAGGATTGAAGTACAAGTTATGTGGTAAACTCTTAGTGGCTCCCTCTCCCTCATCCGCTTCTCTCTCTGTCTTTCTTTTCATACAAGCCAAACAAAAACTGATTGAATTTTTTTCTGCAGGTAACCTATATATTGTCTTTTGAGGAGATAACTCTGAAGTTTATTACTGTAGGGGAACAGGTATTATCTGTGATTTCATGTTTATTACAAACAAAATGCTGTTAGAATTTTGTTGCTTCTTGCTTTCAAATAATCAGATATTTGCTGCATAATGTATCTAATGTGTACTTAGTTTTGAGTTAAATTACCAATTGCTAAACAATTCTCTATTTATCCATAGGCACGTGATGAATAGGTTGATGTATGTAGAAATGATTACCAGTCTAAATTCTCATCATATAATTGATAGCTCTGGACTATCTAACAGGCATTTAATTGAATATGGATATATGTTTTCATGTTCATTGAGAAGTTGTGCCTTTGGTGAGGTATCTTTGAAGATGGCTGGCTTTTATACATGCAGGATGCTTTGAGAACTTTCTTGCTGCGGAAGCTCGACAATCTCACGAAGGATGATAAGTGCCAAATTACTATGATATCCACTTGGGCAACTGAATTGTACTTAGACAAGGTTCTTTTCGCAATGCATTACTCTTGATGAATATTATGGGTTTCTTTATTGTTTATCTTCTGAAATTTTCTATCTTCTGAAATTTCTCTTTTTGTGTCTATTCAATGATTTAAATAGTAGCTAATTTCTATTCAAAATGAAAGAAATGCAATATGATTGCCTGTCATTCATGGGTGTAACCTCCTTGTCTTCAGTTTTAAACTTTGTTATGTGCCAGGAAGGATAATTGCCACTCGGTTTGTTTTTAGATTTAATGCTCGACTCTGTTGCATGAAGATTTATATTGTATTATTGTCTGCTACCATCATTGACTTCTCAGTGTAATACTAACCTTGTTTATTTATTGTCTTTCAAGATTAATAGGATACTTTTGGAAGAGGATGGTGCTTCAGAGAGTCCAAGCTCTGAGTACCAATCCATCATACAGGAGTTCCGTGCTTTCCTTAGTGACAGCAAGGACGTGTTGGATGAAGCAACCACAATGAAACTATTGGAAAGGTGACTGTGCCTCATCTTGTACAATCAGTTGTGAAGTAATTGTTTTGTAAAATATTATTTACACTTGCAGCTATATTTATTAAACATATATCCGTGAAGAGGCTTTCATGTGGATACAGACATATAGTTGAAGTATTTCTGAATGTGTAATTCAGTTCAATCGGGAACTTATTTTGAGAATAAAACTGTAGTTTGGAGGCCAAAGACGCCTTATTTACTCTCCGGAGTTCTCATACTCCAAAATCTAGTCCCAGTTTCTGAGCCAATAGATTTAAACTTTCAATCTTTGTTGATCTTGTATTTGATTATTTTTTAAATTGGAGGCGGTGTATAAACACAGAATATGAATTCTGTATCCCTGTCCTGGTAAGTTAGCTTGTTGTTTGGATTTTGTGTACACCCAGAATCTTGATTTTGTCCGTCAATATGCTAATATTTTCTGAATATGTGTATCATTTGTACGTTGTGATACATGTATTGAAACAAATGTTGTTGTATTTCATATGTTTCTGTGTAAACTTTTTCGTTTAAATGATAGGTTTTCTTGACCTGAATTCATCTTGAATATAAATATCTTTGTAAATTACAAAGTCATAGCTTCTCTGGCAGAATTGATCTGCACTAATCTTTTGTCTCTAAGAATAGTGGTCTAATCCTTTTTCAATCATGTGCTTTCCTGCAGCTATGGGAGGGTTGAAGAACTAGTATATTTTGCTAGCCTGAAGGAGCAGTATGAGATTGTTATTCACCACTATATTCAGGTTTTCGAGAAAACTTCTTTTTAATTTTCAAGTATACTGTGGAAGAGGGGTGGTTCAATTCCATTTGTGACTCGGTTGGGCCTTAATTGTATCAATGTCAACGTTAGAATGCAAGAGCGATGTACTAGAAAAATAGCATTGCTTCTTTACTATCATCTTATCAGACACGTATGAAATATTTATTTCTTCCACTTTATTACACTGACATGCTTTTTCCTATATTGTTCTGTCTTATAGAAACTCTTATTTTCTGCATTATAGAGAAAAAGTTAATCTAAATCAACTGAATGTTCCAACTCTTCCTCCATTTTCACCTATGAAATTGGTTGCAAATGTATTAAATGAACAAGGTTATAGCAGAAAAATTCTTCAATATAAATCATTTTCTTACAATACTTTAGTTTTCTTGGATACCACAGCTAGCACTGAACAGATAGGTAAATGCTGTTCGTCACTGATAATTAAATTCATTTTTTGTAATGGGTACTGTCAGTCGAGTTTCTTGTTTGGTGCAATGTTCTCCCTCTTCTCACTTATGTTATCTCTTTATGGAAATTATGGTTTTAGCAAGGAGAAGCAAAGAAGGCGTTGCAAGTGCTCCAGAAACCTTCTGTTTCCGTAGACCTTCAGGTACAAGTTGAACTTTTTTTTTTATCAAAAGTATGTTGTGGAAATTGTAATTGTTAGATAATCAAATTAGCAGAGTTAAATATATGAAAACTGAAATTTCAATAGAACCTGATTCCTGCCAGCAATTATGTAGAAGTATTAAATGAACATTTTTGACTTTGCAGTACAAGTTTGCTCCAGACCTGATTGCCCTTGATGCATATGAAACTGTGGAAGCATGGATGGCCACCAAGAACCTAAACCCAAGGAAATTGATTCCTGCTATGATGCGCTACTCAAGTGAACCTCATGCAAAGTAATGTGAAATACTCTCTTGTTTCAACTATACATGCACTCACTGCAATTGGATTGTGAATAAAGCATCAGAACTAATTCTGAGAATCATAACTTAACGAGAAATCATTGTAGTACCTATACTTGCTTCATGGATCATATAAGTTATTACATGACTAAATGAACTATTCTGTAAGATGAGTCATGTTGTTTTCTTTTAAAATATCCTTTTGACCTCCTTCTACCAATTCTCTCTTTGAAAACTTGTTTCTTTTTGTGGCGATATGCATGAATAAGTATTCGAAGTTCCACTATTGGGTCAAGATGCATTACCGTGTTTTTCTCTCCCATTTACGCTCTTTAGAAACTTGGCCTGCTGATGTCAGCTCTTCGATTTTTTTTTAAATTTTGAGAGTAATATTTAAAGTAATAGTGTTAAACTTCACATAAATATTCTTCTGATGTAATTGGTTGCCTAATTAATTGTTTTTATGAAAAATGGAATCTCACAACATCAGAAGTTGTTGATAGGAAAAGACAAGCGAGTAGAAATTCATATGTTTTTCCTTATATAGATGCTGACTTATAGAGATATGTAAATGTATATTTATATTTTCAGTTCGCTGATACCTTTTCATCACATGCAGGAATGAAACTCATGAAGTTATCAAATATTTGGAGTTTTGTGTTCACCGTTTGCACAATGAAGATCCAGGAATTCATAATTTACTTTTGTCTCTGTATGCTAAGCAGGTTGGCTTATTTCAAAATT
>CAOJBJ012007012.1:0-12009 GCA_948291685.1 Euphorbia celastroides | reverse complement strand
CTACAAGATGTCTGCTGGTAAGAGTTCACTAATAAAGCAATATAGTATATTATATGTTAAAATTAATTTTTAAAAATTAATACAGATGTATTTGAGAAATTCAAGAACAACAATGGGGAATTCGACAAGAACATAGCTAACGATGTGCAAGGACTTCTCAGCTTATATGAAGCGTGCTTTTTGAGTGTTCATGGCGAAGATATATTAGACGAAGCCCTTGTTTTCACAAAGAAACATCTCGAGGTCTTAACCGAGAAATCCGACCCAAATCTTGCTGAACATATCTCTCGGCCGTTACACCATGGAGTGGAAAGAATAGAAGCTATACACTATATCTCATATTATGAAAAACAACCGTCCCAAAATGAAACTCTCCTCAAGTTTGCCAAGTTGGATTACAATCGGTTGCAAATATTGTACAGAAAAGAGTTAGCACAGCTCTCATTTGCTATATAATTTAAAGGAGAAATGAATCTGATAATTAATTATTTTCAGGTGGTACCAGGATTCAAAAATTGCTGAAAAGCTTCCATATATACGAGACACGGCAGTGGAGTGCTATTTTTGGATATGTGGATCTCTATTTGAACCTCAATATTCATATGCTCGGTTGATTGGCAGCAAGCATGCAAAATTGGTCTCAATTACAGATGATTTATATGATTCCCATGGCAGTCTAAAAGAGCTCAATGGTTTAACTCTTTCTATTGAGAGGTTTGTTTCATGATAATCATCTATATACTATTAAAAGCAATTCATTTCTAAATTACTATTTTACCCCTCACTTTTTCTCTAAAATTTATTTTTAACATTATAATATATTTTTCTTAATTTTATTTAATTTCATTAAATATAATCTTATTTAAAAATTTCTTGACTATTATAAAAATTCTCACTTATGGATAATAAGGAATATTTTCATACATATTTGCTCAAATAAATTCAAATAATTCATACGTGCATCGCACGGAAACTATGCCTTTATATATATATATAATAAAAACAATTAAATCCTAAATTACTATTTTAACCTTACATCTTTTAAATTGTTAATAATTAATTACTTATCTCACAAATACATTTTCTAAAATTTAACTTGTCATTCCATAAAATTTTGAATTTTGATGAAAGTTATATTAAATACTATACGTGATTATTATCTAACAAACCAAATGAAAAATGCTACTCTCTCCGGTTCTTTTTAATGGACGCTTTAGGCTTTTGATTTTGGTTCTTTTTAATGGACTTGTTACATTTTTCAATGTCTTTTTATGTTATTTTTTTCCTAACTTACCCTTGTATTAATTAGGAGAGAACTTAAATATTAATGAAATTTTAAGTGAGTAATTAAGAAGAAAAAGAATAGTATAGAGGACAGATTAGTCATTTTGAGGGTGTAATAAATGTGTTATTGGTTTTGATGTTTTTAGTCAAAAAGTCCATAAAAAAACCCAGAGGGAGTAACATTTTTATTAAAACAATAACAAAATTCTTATTGCCATAATTGCATTTTTCTTCAATATTTACTTAATTGAAGTATTATTTCTTTAGAACTTGAAATCTAACTACTTTATATTTTAATTTAAGAAATGAAAAAAGCTAAATTGTTACTTGATGAATCTATATTTTAATTCATAACTATAAAAATTCTTTAGTTTGTATAATTTAAAAAATAAAAAATATTTTTAAAATGAAAGCGAATATTGAGTTATGTTGAGTGTGGTAAAGTATGCTAACAATGATAATCTTCAATAACATGTGACATGCATTATGAATTTATAATAACAAGTCATACACAAATTAATGTACGATAATGGAGAAATGAGTGATAGTTTATGTATTAGTATGATATTAACCTTAATATATTTTATACTTATAAACTTGGTATAATGAAATAATGCTATAAATGAACTTTTATACAAATAGGTAATTTATTGTTAATTATTTTTTTAAATTCTCCCCAAGTGGATGTTAAAGAAAAATTATTTTCTAGTTGTATAAAATTTTCTGTATTGGATATGTACTCATACAGTCATAAGGAGCGACCATTTTCGATATAAATATCAAAATATTATTAAAAGCAAAGAAGTAGTTAATTACTTCTTTATCCTTATATTTTTTAATTAAAATTTTAAAATTATAAAATTAAAAAAAATTAAATTACATTTTACTTTTTTGCCTTTCGATATTTAATTGAAATTTTAAAATTATAAATTCAAAAATTCATAACAAAATTTAAGTTATATTTACCCTTATATTTTTTAATTAAAATTTTAAAATTGTAAAATTAAAAAAAAAAAATCAAATTACATTTTAATTTTTTGCCTTTAGATATTTAATTGAAATTTTAAAATTATAAATTCAAAAAGTCATAACAAAATTTAAGTTATATCAATTATCCAAAATCAATTTTAATATAATATTTGAATTTATTTCATATAATTTAAATCTGTAAGAGAGAGATCCAAGTTCCGGGTTTATTTATAATTTGTTTTGTTGAAGCGAGTGAAAAATGTTACTCCATTATCTTATGATTTTTCGCATTCTGAACATGTAGTATATTATGTACAAGTTGCGTCAAAATCTTTTCGATTTATAATCTCTACTATCCGTACTAGATATTCATGGTGTTTTCATTTTTAATGCTCAAAATATATAAATATATGGCTCATATGTTTCCTTTCTCACTATATGTTTGTTGAGAAAAAAAGTTTGGCTAAGATACATTAGTTCTAATTTTTTTTGACGTTTTGTGATATTGCAATTGTGAGATTGTATTTAAGACAGTAACCGAAAATAATATTTTCAAGTTTGATAATAATTTTTAAGAACACATGGTACCATGTGATTGAGAAATAAAATCATCATTCCGAATACTATTAGAACACGAAGGCAACAAAGATAATGGATGGAGATTGACATTTTTATCGAGAACAATTGTTAGGAGATCAATTAATAATCCAAATCTTACTTTAAATTTTTTCGAATTAGTAACCATAGTATATCAATTATTATCTAATAAATGAAATAAAAATGTTAATTTTACATCAAAACAACGAAAATACCCTTTACTGTTGTGATTTCATTTTTATTCATATTTTTTAATTGAGATATTCTTTCACTAGAATTTGAGAGCTAACTACTTTGTATTTTAAACTTAAGAAATTTGAAAAAGTAATGTAAATTTGTTTGTTTTATGAATTCAGATGAAACTAAATTTTATGGTATTCATTAACGATTTGAGTCAAAAAATTTATTCTCCTTTTCTATTTGTTTTTATATTTTTACATGGTCTTTGTATTTAAGAAAAAAATTGAATCTATGATAGTTTTAATCATTTTTATGAATAATAAAAAAATATTTTAAATTATGTGATTAAGTGAATTTAAATAATGTATCTGTGCATCGCACGGAACGCTAATTCTATTAATAAAAGAAAAATATAATACAGGAGAAATGGATGCAAGAGTACCAAAATATAATAAAATGCTTGTTTAATACCCATAATCCTATAGAATAGTTATTCTACGTCTTGTAGGATATCAATTCTTATTTAAAATGTATAATATCCAAAAACGATTATTTCATCAGATTATGAAATCTAAATTGTACACTAGAATTTATTTATCTTTTATTCCATGAAATAAGTATACGGCAAACTAAATGTCACATTCCGATAGAAAAAACTTTTAAAATATAACTATATATATAATCGATTGAGTACTTTTTTATTTTTTACTATATTACACCACTAATTTTAGTAATATTTACAAGTATCTTCATTGATATTCAGAGCTTAGACACAATATATATATTTAGTGGGGTTCGAACCTTGTTTTCACCCGGTAGCTTCAATTCCCTAGTTTGGGCTTCGGATTCATAGGTTCTCTCGTTTATTTTGGTAAGGCTTAATGCATCATTAGGCCTCTCACCTTGTCTCGAAAAACCTTTTAAGTCCCCAACCTTTTAGAAGACCCTATAGGTCCCTCAACTCGTAAAAAGTGTACCTCTAAAGCCCCCTAACGCTGATGTGTCGTCCGACGTGGTAAATATTGAAAAGAGGGGAGAGTGACTGACTTTTTCAATTTTCCGGCGATGTCCCGAAGAATTTCCGATGACTTTTTTTCCGGCGATTTTAAACCCCAAATTCAACCCACATTTCATGTTTTCCGGCGATTTTGAACCCCCAAAACTCAGCCCCAATTTTATGTTTGCCACAATTTTGAACTCCACGATTATCGTATTTAATGTTGAAATTATGAGCTCGTTTACCTTGGATATATGATTTTAGTTGTAGTTTTTCGATTTGAAATGTTCATGCTACTCATTGATTGAAGAATGAAGTGCTACTTTAATTTTTTCTTAAATTTTTTTATGTGGATTACTTGAATGTAGGTTATTATGTGCTATCCTTTTTCAATTCTATGACTATACCAATTTGAAATGTTATCCTCTAGTGATTACAGCCTTTGCATATTCTGGTTTTTTTATCTTACATGAGACATGAAGTATGATTTTTAGAGTTGATATCAAAGTAGCATATGAGCTTGGAATAGAGCACACACAACTCATCAATTGCAATCCTAATCGATAAACTCTGAACTGTTTGATTTAATTGTTTGGTTTGCATTCATTGCTCTTGCTTTATGTGAAAGGAATTTGGAAATAAACCAGCAAGTTTTTTGACAAATTCATAAGCTACTCACGCTTGTCTTTGGATTATGTTACTTTAATATGAAGGTTTATTTGAGTCCAGGGAGGGAGCTACGGGGTCGCTTTAAGAGTTCAGGGGGACAACGGTTTTTTTAGCAAAGCTCAAGAAGATTTGGCCAATAGTAGTAAAGAAGATTGTCATTTAGCAACAAATTAAAGAAAAGGATCACCGCTTTCTTAATATATTACTTAGTAAAATAAGTTAGATAATAAGGGTGTCTAAGGGCGAAGCCAAGTGGGGGGAGGGGAAGTGCCCCTGACCGCCGGAACAGTCCTTCTTTCTGTTGTGAATGACTGCAAATTTTAGACTATAGTTAGGGTTTGATGAAGAAGAAGAGTTCTGTTGGGCTGTTATATGTATAAGGTGTCTGAGCCTTTTGGAATTACTTTTAGTTCATTCATTTTGGGCCAACATTTTTTCTTTTTAAGCTGGGTTAATGGGTTTCTTCATGTGAGGACCTAAACTTACTTTTTTACTTTTTGTTTTGTTTTTTCAATTAAATGTTACGTTAGACTATTTATTTAAGATTCACGTTTAAGTTGGAAATAAAATATTATTTTCCTATCTAACTCTTGATTAATTTTTAAAATTAAATTAAGTTATAATCCCAATTAAGTATTTGTCCAAATTAATATCAACATAATTTTTTCCTCAACAAATAATGATGTCAGTTGACATTATAATTCAACTAACTTGTTTTTTTTGACATCTCAATAAATAAAGGTAGTATTGTAATCAATATAATTTTTACCACATGATTTCGTATTGATTTATTAAAGATGTTCATATTTACACAAATATTCAATAAAAAGAACATATAATTTAGTATCATTCTTATCACTAACCAGTTTATTCATTGAAATTGTACCCCCAGTAATCGGGTTTTTGGCTCTGTCACTGAAGGTGTCTCATATGTATATCCAAGTATTCATTGTCCCATTCAAAAGTAGGTGGTTCAGCGAAATCTAATCGTGGTGAATCAAACCTAGTACCATATCTGTATCAGAAGAAATTGCTCGCCTTTCGGACAAAATTCACAGCCCTTACAAATCATCAGTCATATGTAAATCTCATCAGCATACTAAAAAGCATTCACCCATATATAAACTAGAGAACAATAATCATTACCAGATTCAAATCTCCATGTTTCCTCTAATATGATCTGTGTCTCTTAGACAAGTCTCTTGATTGTCAACAAGAGGTATGACTACATGTTCAACCAGATCATAAATGACCAATGGACATCTACACTTGGAGGGCAAAAATTTTACTATATAATATACGCATTACATAAATTTTGATTATTAAGAAAGTAGGATTCACGAAGATTCTCTAATTAATAAACTAAATTTAAAACATAAATTCATATTAAACTCATGTAAAAGTAGTGCTCCCATTTTTAAACTTATCACTTAGAAATAAATAGCACCATAAACAATACGTTTTATTTTTTCAAATACTGTATTCTAATCAAGGAAATCTATTTTCTTTTACCCCTACTATACTTAGTTTGAGGAAAGTTATGGTTAATTGGTTAGTAAGGCTCTTTAGTTAAATATCTCCGTCTTAATTGGTCTCTAATACTAACTAGATAACTACTAATAGGTTTTCTCATTCCTGGATCACTAATAATATTACAATATGAAGATGATTTAATAACAAACTTGTCCATATATAAAAATGCTTAAAAATAAAAACGTGAACTCAACATAAAAAACTAATAAGACAATAAATTCAAAGAATCAAACATACACATTATTTAGATTCATGAATCATGATCATAAGAAAGGGTAAAAAACCTAATAATTATTCTTTTATTAACGTGTCATTTTTTTTTGTTCTAAACAAACAATACGTCAACACCAGTTCACAATTAATAGCAATAGAAAAAACTCAACAAACAACTATGCACAGCACATGGATAAAATTGAGCAAATTAAAAAGAAAAAACTCACCGATGGAGGAATGGAATCGGACGACGACTCGAACGGAATTCGACAACGGTGCAGCACAGTAAATTGAACAACCACAGTCCACAGAGAGTCGGAGACGAACACAAACTGTTGAAGGAAGCAAACCAGCAAAATTTTCGTAAATTGATTGCAGGAAAAACCCCAACTTTTATAATAATTAAGCAATTTTTAATGTCTTTCAAATTCTTAAATTCAACGGCATCGTTTTACTAATTAAGGTTAAAAAGGAGAAAACGGCACCGTTTCGTCTTTGAGGTTAAAAGAGAAGGAAGATAAAAACACAGAGAGCTCCAACTTTAGCAATGGCGGACTGGGGGTTTGGGGGGGCTGTTTCAGCGAAATTTTTGCTAGAATAACTATCTTTAATGCATTTTCCGGAGGCTGGGTGGGCATTCGCCTACCCGGGCCCACCCTTAGCGCCGTCACTGACCAATCTCATCCCATCTTTCCCTTATTTAAATCCACCCTTGCTGCTTATGCGTAGTAACACGGTGACTAATTTTGTCTGTTGGCGTCTGAAGGTTCGGGAAAATCGGATTTTCATTTTCGATTTAAGTTCGTTTTATGTAAACTTGATAAAAAAGCTCTTTTGATGTGATGTTTTTAAAATATTTGGAGTCGTCACCTCTAAAATCCGGGAAAACAATCAATTTTATTTTAACCTTCAAAAAATGAAATCAATTTAGAGATTCGGGTTCGTCGATGAGTTTTTACTTCTTAATCCATTTTCGATTTTAAATAATTTCAAGTTTAGTTATAAAAACAATTATCGGCTTATATTTATTTTAGTTATCTTTATCGAGCCCAATTTGTTATTTAAGTCCATTTACACAAAACATGCAATTAAAGTAGAATAAAAGGGGTTATTACAATTTGAATTTTAGGGGAAATTTGAATCTTAACATACATCTAAGTGCGGGAAGATTGGTTTCGAACTGTTGGGAGCTGAATTATCAGAGTCTGAGGTGTCATTTGGGCTTTTGAGGATGAAGCCCTTGGGGTTTCTTGGTAGGAGGGCTTCTTTGGTGCGGGTGGTGTTGGAGCTATGCCATACTTAAAGGAATTTTTCATAAACATCTTTATGGCATGCTTAGTAAATGAATCGGGTATTGCTCTGGACGTGTTGGAGTTATAGGCCATCTCATCACTTCCATCATTTTATGACTGGTGCGGAACATGATTGAGGGGAATGGTCTTAACATATGTTCATTCCTTCCCCCAAGATTGTATGGGATGGAGCCTTGATCGATCTTCTGCTCAACTCTTTTTTCTGAGACTCGCTTTAGTCCATCAATGAAAGTGGGTTCCATCATTATCTCCTTCATGATTTTCTTTAGGGTTTTCAGAAAGTAGGCCTTATCATCACCTCCCGAACCATTTTACTAAGTTCAACATTATCAATCGAGTTTTGAGTAGTGCCTTTTCCGATACCCATCATCAAACTCTCAATGCAAGTAGTTATCCTCTCCTCTAGGCTAAGACCCGTCTCGACCATGTTCACCTTGTTTCCAAACTTGGACTGAGGATTCTTAGTAGCATTTGGCCTTAGAGCAGGCTCATATGGATATGCCCGTCTTTGATAAGCTTACGAAGAGCTGCGAGCAAAGAGCAGTAATAATTGGTGTGGTGCCCCACTGCAACATGATAATTACAGAAATTGTCTTTATCTTCTGGCTTAGAAGGCTCAAAAGGTCTCGGGCTATCTAAGAGTCCCAAATCCCTGGTTTTTGCGAATAAAATGGCCAGAGAATGTTGCCATGGAGACATTCCATGTTTGTCAACTAGGGGAGGAGGAATTTGGACTGCCCAACTTCATTCTCAGTCACTTGGATTACAGGAACCTTGGCTTTAGCTAGAGCGGGAAGCACAGGGGAGGATGCCTCAGGAGTTCTATAATAAAATTGCTTTCTAGGTTCAGACTGTGCAGGGGTAGACGCAAACTGTGATGGACCAGTCTCAACTACTCTTTCAACCTTCTCTGCTTTCTGACAAACCTCATTGTAATCAGCAAAATTATCAAGTGCCATATGCTTACGATAAATGGGAAGAGCCCCATCAAGTAGCTTGGTAATCATCTCAGGCAGGCTTAGTTTATCCTTCAACAATAGTTCCTTAGCAGCCCAACGAGCATAATAGTCCCTGAAAGATTTCCCCGGTTATTGTCTCATTCTCTCCAGAGTCTGAATGGTAGTCTGAATCTTAGTATTGTAAGCATATCTCTCATTGAACACTCTAAATAACTCATGATAGTTCAATTTCAAACTTTCGAGTTGTTCATCCATCTAATCAGCAACATCTCCCATAAGAGTGACTGGGAACATCTTAGTCATCTGACATCAATCAAGCCTTTCATCCGCATTATGTTCTCATAGTTGCTGACATGCACTACCAGGTTGGAAGTTCCCTTATAGAGAGGGAAATGGGGCATGCTGAAATTTACGGGCAACAAATTATCCTTAAGCTCAGAATTAACTGGAGGACTATCAATTCTCTTCTACTTTAGCATAAAAATGATCTCTTGGAGAGCAATGGCTATAGCATCTCCCCCAGTGTTTGTCTCATCATTGCCCTTGGTAGCTCTCGGGGTTTACTGGTTCTTTCTCAATGTTAACTCGCTCGCCTTGCCTAGTAGCATTTTTCTCATCGCAGATCTCTTTCATGAGTTCCTTCAACTGATAAAAAAATCATGATCACAGAATTGACTACTCGGAGCTCCTAGAACTTGACATTCTTCCTGGTGAATCAGACTGGAATGACTGATCTGATTTTGTAAACTGACTCTCCTATGGAATCTCACTGGCTCTTCAGGAACTCGGACTAGCCTTTCTGACTGTCTCACCCAAGCTTTGTCTCCGAATTTCCTCTTCGTTCTCCTTCAGCTTTGGGAAATTGATTTCTCAATGTTGAAAATGAAGAAAAGACGGAGTTGAGTGGGTTGTTGCAGAGACGAGATTTCTTTGGCGCAACAAATAAAAATGGGAGAGAAGAGTCCCTTCAATGGGATTTTTTGGGTTTATTTAATGATGGGTTTTGGGGCATTTTTGGGTTTGATTTAAAATGCATCAAGAGGTGACACTTGTCCAAATCAAGTGCATTCTTGCTCCTCAAGTTTAAGAAGGGGTAATTTAGTCTTTTTGGAATTTTTGGGGCCCCATGGGCTTGATTTTATGGGCTAAAAAATAACTAACTTAAAGAGTAGCCATTTTTGTTGGGTTTATTTTGTGAGTTAACTGGGAAAATGGGCTAGGTGATTTCTTAGAGTTGAAATGGGCTTTTGGGCTTGACTTTCGACAAATAACGTCCATGAGACTCTTTTTATGGGTAGTTTTTAGGGAGTTTTAGGATCTTAGGAGATCCTTTAGGAGCTTATAAGAGCCTTTAGGAGCTTATAAGACCCTTTTAGGAGGGTTTAGAAATGGGATTAGAGGTTCCCAAGGTTTTAGGGTATGGTTTTTTTGGGGGTTTTGAGGTTATTTTGGTGAGAAAAAATCATCTAGGTTGGGTTTTTGGGTTATTAAGAATCAATTCCAATCAATAGCTAGGCTTAACCAGGCTTTGATCTTCAAAGGAACAATTCATCGAAGAATTCAAAGAGACAAAATCATCATCACCTCGCGACTAGGGACAAAGAATCCCGTGGTCACAACGTCCTTTTCAACCCAACTCAATGTCATTGATTGTTTGCCCGAACTTGACTAATTTTGACCAGTTTTTCCAGCAACTAGACACAGTGTTGTTGTAGTTTACATAAAGTTATTTTTTGACCTATAAATCTATACTTGACTACTATATAAGAAGAAAAATAGAGTATCCTAGAATAGGATTTCTATTGAATTATGTGAATCGTAAATGGGTGATTAGTGCTTGGAAAGGAAACTTGATGCCCGATCATTTTATGACCAATTAACAATTTACATACTTACTATGAGGTTCTTCTCATTCATGCTCAAGACACCTAAAAATCTAACTATAAATGATTGTATTTATAAGGAGTTTTGGAGTAAGTTTGTTTTGTTTGTTACACTAATCTTCCCTCTTATTATATCATTTCAAATATTTGTTCACATTAATGACATTTTAACATTTCAGGTGTTAAATTACCATGTGGTGAGCAAATGACAAAGTTATGGAGGTTGACAGTCCATTATACCGTATAGAATTGACAATAGTAAATTGATTTTTTTTCTTCAAAGCCAATGCATATACTCATACTTTTTGTAGTTGAGCTCATTTGCTATATCACCATTGAGGGGACACGTCTTGAAGTGCATGTAAGTGAGGTTGTTGCACATGAAGGTAGTGGTGAGTACTGAGAAACAGTTATTGGGAAAAATAGATAGGCGCAAACAATCTTAATTCCGTTTAAGCATAATCATGTAACGCAACTTTTGGTTGCATCAAAACATCGACAAACATATTGTTATTATCATTGGCACAAAAAACTACAAGGAAGTATATCCTTTTGATTTGTCATTTGTTTGTGTTTGTTTTTTCTTTCTGCTACATTTAAATTTGATTAGTTTTATTTTTTCTTAACTATTTTCTATCACATCTCTAATAGTTGTTGTTGAGAAAGATTCTTCAATAGGCAATGTTTAAATTGATGAAGGCTTTTTCAAACATATTTGAGGTGGATTTGATCGAGGTCCGGAGTGTGGTGGTCACTGGTCATACTAGATTGTAGATTTGAATATTACAAATTATTTATCATTAAATTTGCATATTGGCTAGTTGGAGTGGTTTCCTTTTAATTCTAGGGTGAAACCAAGAAATTTTTTGCCATTAAATTCACTTCTAGAGAATAGTATCAAGAGTATTTTGTTGTAAAAAGTCAACTCTCTCTCTCTCATAATACAAAATGGTGTGTTAGGAATTAAAGTTTTGATTATCTGGATGAATAAAAGATTTATTTTTTTGAAAATTGTCAATTGAAAGATCTTCTAATGTCAACTAGTATAATAATTTATATATTTGACCTGCATAGTATATGCATGTTACTATATAGTTCTTGTAATTTTAACCCAACCATGACATGACATAATCTTCATTTACCTAGTTTTTGAGTTCAAGTGACCATTTTACATCTTTAACCTAAATTTCAAACAATGGTTTGGATAAAATATTTGCTCAAGAACATAAATATCCATTCCTAATTGTCCTATATCAAAGAAATATTTTTCGTAAGAAAAGTCAAAGCAAAATTCCATTACTCCTTAAAATGGGAAGAGTCAGAGCATTATTAAAAATAATTTTTGTTTGAAGCCGTTCGTTATTTGTAAAAAAGAAAATTTTCATATTATATTTTTTCATATATATTTTTCA
>CAOJBJ012006835.1:0-11258 GCA_948291685.1 Euphorbia celastroides | reverse complement strand
ACAAAAAGTCCATCCATTTGAAGAAGACAATCACATATAGGGCGATAGAAAAGTAGCTATTACATATTATTTTGACAAAGTACACGGAAACAAGAAAAATACAAGACAGCATATGATTCGGACCTTATATTAAGGGTACAGGTTAGTATTTATTGATAGCAACATGTGGAAGCATATGATTCATTGTTTTCCCGTCCAAATCAGTTTTATCCGAGATCACCATTTTAAGAGTCAGAAATTTTGAGAATAATGCCACTGCCGTTGCAAATTATAAACAATAGATATCGTCATCAAAGTGGCAAATAATTCTCAAAACTAAAAACAAGTAAATCACAAACTAAATTTCAAATAAAACCAAACGTAAATTTGAATATCATGGTATCATGTCAGCAATTTGTTCCAGACAAATCTGTTTATGCTCCATATGTTTGTAACAAATTAAAGCAAATAACCCCCAAGAGTTGCAATTTCAGGACAATTTCCCTACTAGGACACTTATAATAATGTTATAAGAGCATATAGATACAACATGTACACACACTATTTGGCCTGCCATTATACATTAAAAAATTGCATCACTTCAAACAATTTGGAGTGCATACCCCTCTTTTTCCTTTTCCCATGGTAACAATCAAGCTACATAAAACGAAATAATCTAAGGCAGATACAATAGCTCTATTTGACTCATTTCATCATATATGTTTTCCACAAGAATTTGGAGTAGATTCTACCCTTTTTTTCCCTTTGATTTCCTCTAGACAGACAACAAGTAGGCGGATGAAACCAACGGTTTCTTCACTCCTAATAACTATACCTGTTCATTTCCTTTGAGAATGTTGTATTTGCAGAGAGGACACGTGGCATTCATCTTCAGCCATTTTATACTACACGCCGAATGAAAATGATGGTTGCATGGAAGTGTATTCAGCTCTGCTCCATCGTCATATTGGCTTAGACATATGCAGCATTCCTAATACAATATAACAGAGAACCCGAAGTTAGGGAAAATGATCCTATAACAACACCTGCAAATTCCTGGAGCAAAAATATCACTGTGTTCTTGAATTTTGATATAGCCACATTGATCTCTTTACTTTCAGATGCCCTATTCAGAATGGGTATCTCTATAAGTTTTTTGACTTTCCGCCTATTATTTCTTACTTTTTATATTTTTGCATCTGCATATGGACTTTGAGGAAGTTTTTCAATCAGTCTTCAAACAAATTAAAGTTAAACTAACCAAGTTGCATAATTTATGATATATTCGCAGTGGAGAGCGATAACGTAATTGTATTTTTCCTCATCAAATCCATTTATTTAACAACACAAATGCTGGATTTAGAAAGAAGCATAATTGATAAAGGAAAGCAAAACTGATAAAGAAAAGCAGACTTACAGCATCTTCAGGAAGAAGAACTCGTTCATTTGCTAAATATCCACTGCTCATCTCAACAGGAACCATTTTCCCAGCCCCAACACCAGGCTTTTCATCATTGGCTGCTTCAAATCTGTATTTCGGTAGCATACTAAGATCTGCTTCAGATGCACCTTCCTGCTTATCATAATGTCAAATGTAAATAGTTGTGATCCCGACTTAATCATAAAAGAACAAATGGGAAGACCCTCATCTAAACATTAATTTAATCTCAGTCTAAATAAATGCAGCTCTTTTCATACCTGCCCTGCAACAGCATAAAGAATAGCTATAATGCATGGCAAGCAACAACAGAGAGCAATCCCGATCAAGCATGCCAAAACAACACAGAATATCGCAAAGAACACATCAAACGCCAGAAAAACCACAGCCAGCCTGCACAAATTCAAGATTAAGTGATTTACATTGAGTTCCCAA
The DNA here is from genome assembly GCA_948291685.1 of Euphorbia celastroides. Classification (NCBI taxonomy): domain Eukaryota; kingdom Viridiplantae; phylum Streptophyta; class Magnoliopsida; order Malpighiales; family Euphorbiaceae; genus Euphorbia; species Euphorbia celastroides. The sequence continues at coordinate 9,406 of CAOJBJ012006835.1, read as the reverse complement.
AAAGAAATTAAAATAAAAGGCTATCAGAAGAAAAATTTATAATTTTAGAAAAATAGTAAGCGGGTGTTTGGAAACCTTATTTTCTAGAGTATTCAATAAATTTTATTTTCTATACCAAAGCAGTAGGTTTTGTATTGGAAATGAACTGAATTCTCTCAAATGAAGGGTTCCAAACACACCCTTAAAGTTAACTCCGATACAGCAACGTTCTCTTGCCTTCTTTTATGCCATAATCTAAAAGTTAAAATAAAAGCTGTCGAAAATCATTCAGAAGGTTAAGAACTCTTATGCTTGAAATCTCATGCTAATACTCCTCCCAAACCACAAATGTACAAGTTTCATATCTTTAGGCCTTGATACTTATATAAGAGAAGCAAGAAGAAAAAGAAGAAAGGGAATGGTAGAGAATTTACCAGTACAGGCGTGGAGCATTTTGCAAAAGGACATCACCACCAGAAACTACCCAATAAAATCCAACTATCCACCATAGAAATGATGCCATTGTGTTCACAGATTCACACCGATTAGTGACACTAAGCCATGAAAACAAAAAAAATGATAAAATGAGTAAAGGTCAGAAATCCATAAATTACTTAACACTGCTTACAACCGCATGACACAAAGGTATTTCATACAGCAACAGATGAAGCCTGATCACAACTTTGTATCAGCAAAGACATGTACGAATTACAGAGTCTTGTTTGTAAACGATAAAAGTGAGTAGCATTAGTAGAGGAAAAATTAGTGGTCTATTAAGTCATCACATATATATGGAAGCCACACAAGCATGACTATGGCGATGTTTACAATTCATTTTGATTACCAACCTGAACTCTTATTTAAACCAGATCACTGCAAAGAAAGGTAGAACTATGGCATTTCACGGATGAGACTTTTTCTGATTGACTTTTTTTCTGTGCCAAATCCAGAAGAAACATATGCATTTGGCTAGATTTGAAAGAGATGGACACTTAAGAAGGATAAAATGGGAAAGAAAACATATCCTTCTCATCGGGGTTGCCACAAGCTGCTACTGAATTATCACAAACAAGCAAATATGTTCGCAGCATAAGTTACTTCTCCTACCGTTTCACAGGTCTAACAGATTGTTAGTCTATAAGGTAATGGCATTTTATTCCTGGCAGATATCAGATAACGGCATTTGCATTTCATTACAACAGGTTTGCCATTTTGAAGCAGGGACCATAAGGCTGATGAGAGCAACAGTAAACAGTTCTTTAACGAATATGATGAAATTTCCCTAAACATGATTAATCATCACACAATTGAACATTTCAGCTCAAGACGAAATAGAAGACAAACAAGAGTAAAAAAAGCCAACGATAAGCTGACACCTAAGATTTTCATTCAAAAGTTCCTATTATTAATACTTCTGTAGCCAATTCATTTGTCCTTCAAGATTTTCCATTTTCATATTTTAACAGGCCCGGCGAATCATGCGAGTTAATTTCTCAAACTAACCAAGTGTTCATTGGTTGGAATTCAGCTTGAGATATACTAATAAAACCACCACCTTGATACTTAGATATATCTTGCTAAACTAAATCTTATTCAACTGAGCATGAATTTGTACAGTACAGTGCAATGGCAAGTAGAATCCAAATGTCTGCAGGGAACTTCTCCAGTTTAATAGCACTAGAAAGAAATTCTGAAATTGAAAAGAAATTGTTCACAATATCATTTGCATAGACTGTGGTTATAACTCAATCTAGGCTAAACTGACAAGCTTTGAAATGCTCATTGCTCAAACTAAAGGAAAGGTAAGCTTATAAACAATCAAAAGAAGAAGCTGAGAGATAAAGAGAATGAATCCCAAGTATAAGAAGAAACAGAAGGCAATGAATAGATGAAGTGAGGTGAGCCCAGGTACTCTATCATAGTCTGGCTAGCTTTACTTGTACTATAAAGCAAACCTTCATATATGCAAGCATGTATGATCGGATTTATAACCAATTCAATTTGGGGTGTCTTACTTCTCCTGGGATTCCAAAAGCAGATATTTGTTCTTTCTTTTTTACTATGAAAATGGTTGGCCCCAAAAACATAACAGTCCCATTATCCTTTTGAACAAGCAGAGATTCTATCATAGGGGGCTCAAAAACACCTGGTAAAACCTAATATCTGATGAGATTAAGCAATCTAATATAGATTAAAAATCAAGAGCAGTTGAACTCGATATCCAAGAGGCAATGCTCAAATTATACCGGGAGTCCTTAACAAATCGCTCTTGCTTTTGAGTCCATCAGATTGATTATTTAAGTACCTATTGATTTCAAGAAATTCCAACTCTTAAAGCTTTGAAGATGGTCCCACGTAACTGGTTACTTGTGTCTTTAACATGCCAAATTCTCAAGAATTCACATTAACTAAACCTAAGGTTCTACTTTTAGATGCTAAATGACAACTCCAACAAAGCCTAAGTACTTTGCCACTTTTATAAGACCACGCCAATAAACAAAAAACAAGTTGAGAATCTTGAGTTATGAATTCTACAATATCCACATGAAACGATAAAATCCCCAATTGACCAACGCAAGTTCGAATACACAATTAAAGCCAAAAAGAGCGAAGTTTACCTCGACCGGCGAGAATTGAAAGAACCTCTATTACTCCCGCTCTCATCTTCACTGTCAGTACCTCCATCAGAATCCTGCTGCTGCAGCTGTTGCCTCTCTTCATCTCTGACTCTCCTCCTGTTCCTTTTCCTATACTCCAACCACACCAAAACCACATGAACCAAGCACTGCAGCGCATACCCGCAGATCCAAATCCTAATAGGCGTGTTCGGCCTCTCATCGGCAGTAAGTATGAGCATCGTCACAGAAACAATTACAAAGGCGGTGTTCCATAGAATATCCAGAGCCACAACAGGCTTCGAATAGCCCCAATCAGCTCGCCGCTCTTCCAACTCACGAGCAGCAGACTCTCTGACTAACATGTTAGGGCCGCGCCGCCCACTGGCGCGGCCGAGAAGAACGGCGAGCGACGTCGGCCGTAGAGGAGGAGATGACGGTGGCTCCTGACGGCGTAAAAGGAGCGGTGCTTCGGTTTCCGCCTCCGGCGACGAGGCGGTTGTGGAATGATTAGACATTGATGCGGAAGGAAAATATAACTGGAATTGGTGATTACTGAGAGGCTGAAATTGGCATCGTTGAATAAGTTTGCTGCAGATTGAAAGGGAAATCGGAAGAGAAAGGATTTGGGGTTTTTCGGTTTTGATTTTGGTTAGCTCTTAGAAGTGAAATTGAATGAATTATTTTGTTGGTTTGCTTTTATTTTTTCTTGTTTGACTTTTGATTTGTATAGTTTGGTTTGAATGTTGGATGAGAACGTAGAACTTGCTCTCTTCTACATTTGTACTACTTGCTTTCATTAGTTTGTCACTTTGCACTTGTTTTCAAACATTATTGTGGTCCAAAAAGTCAGATATTATTTTTTCTGTAAGCAAATATGTAAAGAAATATTAAATCGATTAAATTGTTTAAAGACAAAAAAAAATGCGTGTATAATTTTTTTATCGAAGAATATAGTGTATAAAATCAAATCATATATAATTACAATTCTAATTAAAAGTGGATAAATATAAAGTTATATCTCTCTGCATGTCAAAGAATCAAAAGTGTGTATAGGTTTTAGAAGAATATGAGTCAATTGTAATTTGTTTATAAACTGAGCTCATAAATGTTTATAAAAGCTGACTGTAACTGCATTTTAATGATCACGTTTTTCAGAAGTAAAGTTCTTTAGATTAAAATATCTTACAGGGAGTAAAGTAAAAAAATAGCAATAAATTCACCTTTTTTAAAAATGGAACCTCTGATTTATATTCATTAATATTGTATTTAGTCTCATTTTAGGAAATTTCATGTTGTTTTCTGTTTTTTTTTATAGATTTAATAGTAAAAGTAAAAGGCTGCATGAATCAAATGGACAAATTATACGAAGTATTGTGAAAACTGAAGAAGTTGCATGTAGGTGTCTGAAACATAAAAAGATCTCTAATTTGTCCCTACATAATCCTATTTACCAAAAAAAAGCATGCTTTAATGAATAAAGGGGGAAACTTTCGTAGATAATGGTACAATAATGGGCTGGTTTTGGACTAATTGAACAAAAATTCAAACTTTTCCTCCTTTGCTATTGCTTCCTTTCTAGAAACGGCTGTCCAATATGTAAAACTAATAATTGCCAACATTTCTGAACTAAAATGCCATGTTTTGGTAAAGTCCAGTGGAATAGTGACGCAAATATAGACAAACTTACTTCCAATGGAAATCAAACGCAGTTATCAGCTGAGAAAGAAAACTAATGCAAAAGAAATGTGAATCTACAAGGGCAAGTACAACCTCCAGCCTAACCACTGGCCACTATATCCTACAGCTCTTTATCAACCATTACTTGGTGTCAAAAAAACCTGTTTAATGAGGACATTTCTCCATAGCTGAAATGATCTCCCAAGCCAACTTTTCATCTGCTGCAGACCAAAAGCAGCAAAAGTACACCATCGCTGAATTTCTTGGCAAGCTACTGATTTTTCTGTAAGGGCACTCATCGTTCACACACGGAGACATTCTAAATGAGTCCACTTGAAGATGCTTTCCCATATTTTGAATGCTCTTTCCAGGCAAATTAGTTGAAAGCTCAGTGAACAACTGTTGAAGCCAATCACACTTAGAATCCAAGGCCGAGCTAATTTTCCCTTCAGACGAATTCGCGCCATCGACTTGTAAAGGACAGCAATAAGCAAACTGAACCACGTGTTGTGTTTCTCCTAACACTATTGGCAGTTCATCTTGATGAACAATGGTCACTTTATTCCTTTTTTCCATCACCAAAATCCCATCAGAAACTCTTTCATCACTTACTTGAAGCCGAGATATATTTTCCGAATTATTGTTTAAGAACCTGAAATTAGGACTCGAACAACTCTGGATAAACGTGTCTGTAGCATTAGCTCTCAAAGAAACCGTTGAAGGAATGCACACTCTTTCACCGTTTGCAGGATAATAACACGGGATACCTAATTCAGACTCAATTTTCTCTTTAAGAGAAGCCATTTTAGGTTTTTCACCGTGCACTAACATCACATGCTTAGGAGAGAGAAACTTAACGAGATCCATAATCCCTTTACCATCTGTGTGAGGGCTGAAAGACAACTGATGAATCTGATAATATAAGATACAATAATGTCAGAATAATAAGGAAACATCTCCAGAGCACACATCTCCCGCAGACAAAAACATAAATCAAACCTCTTCCATTAGGTGACTAAAGAGAAGAACTAAGCAATTTAAATGGATTTCAGCAAGGTCAAATGCATTATTACCCCCTTCAACTTGGCAACAAAAGCCAGATGCCGCCCTCAACTTACAAAAGGACCAAATATCCCCCACGGCACGCCACGTGTTGAAATATGGTTGGTTTGACGTATCAAAGATTCCATTTTTCTAATTTTTCACTATCCAACAAAAAGTTGGCACGCAGCATTGAGGGGTGAAAACGGTGCATTCTTGCCAAGTTGAGGGGGGTAGCTGGTCCTTTTACAGGGTGGCATCCAACCTTTGGAGCCAAGTTGAGAGGGTAATGATGCATTTGGCCTTTTAGCAACAACAACGACAATAAACAAGTCATGAGATAAGCACAGACCTGGCATCGCACAGCAATTTGGGTGTCTTTGTCCAAATCAATGGGTTTACCAGACATTAATTTGTGTCCAATTGTACCAGCCAGACAAAATCTGGAAACATAAGAGAAGCATAAGAACATAATGAATAATTTGAAACCATAAAGCCAATACAGTAACAGAAATATGGAGACGGAGAGGAGAGAGAAGTAAAGAAAAGAAAGATTTCGACTTTTAAATGCAAACAATTCGGTTTGAGATTGTATTCAAGAGATGAAACAAGTATAATCGTTGTATAAGATGTAAAATGAAAACGAGAAAGTGGCATTGTAGTACCCGGGCAATGTGACCAGGTTCGTCTCATATGGGGCCCAACGCTTAAAGACCTCGAGTGAGAGACCACCAGTAATCATTCCAGGTGTGGCAAAAAGAACACATGGTCCAGGGGCATCTATCAGAGACCGGTCAAAATCACAAACTGCAACATCAGACCAATGAGTAAGACATAAACATAAATCTAATTCAAGACAAACAGGCAATAACAAAAAGTATGAAAGAAAGATAATATGTCTCGTACATTCAAGATCACTTGATATCTTTTGTTTCAATCAAACACAAACTGATAATAAGTAACAAGTATGTGTCTTCAACTCCAAGGCCTATTGAAATTCAATTTTGTATCTAAAATTGAATTTTGATTACACAAGGGGATATATGCTGCAGAGAAGACAAATGAAAAATCATAGATGAGCACTTCTGGTATTAATACCATCCCACTGAATTTCATTTCTTAATGCCAGCACCTAATTCATTCCTCACAGAATATTTAAATCAAAATGCTATTCCTTTTTTTTCGCTTTATTTGTTCTCAAACTTCCACAAAGTTACTTTTTTTCCCCAATACCATGCATGAAAATAAAGTAGTTATATGCACTCAAAGACATCATTTTTCTGTAACAATGATTACCATTTTTAAAATCAAATGCATTCTGGGTAGCATATGACTCTCTGACCTTCTGGCTTGTCCAGCTGATGAGCATCTTGTAATACATATTAGCCTGAATTGTCAAACCTGAAAAATTGCATCCATATCACAACCATGAGTTATCAAACACCATATCTGCAAAGAACAGGAAAGAGGCACTTGCTCAAGAGAATAACACAAATGACAAGCTATTAAATCTATTTTAGAACTACAGATTTCCTGAAGCCAGTTCAATATTTAGATGAGATCTGAAAACGATCGAACACTAATGTACTCGCTTGAAGATAATGTATCCGCAGCAGAATTTATGTGAGAATATCTCTTATTATCTGATCTCACAGTTAGACACTATAAAATTTGAAGAAATACTGCAAGACAACATTGACAATTTGTCGATGATATAAAAGTAACGAGATTGGTTTTTTATCGAGTCAGTGAGAAGTCAGGCACAGAGCATACCTGCTGAAAAGTAGATAGGAACTTTTAGATTCATACGCTCCCAATAGTCATCCAACAATATGCAAAGTTCCTGAATGATCAGTGATGAAGTTAAAAACAAGATCACAAAGCTGGCAAGTCAACTTGACACAACCGAGGAACAGGAATATCAATTGTCTTGACTAAAATAAATCTTGAAATGATTGATTAGCCAAGAAAACAAAGAAAGATGCACGCTCAATGCAAGCACGAAAGAGTAGAGACACAAGCAAAAGTATTCAAGTTCATATGACAATAGCCAAACACCGACTTTATGATTAGTATCTATTCAAGCGAGAAGCATGGTCCTTAAAAATCCAATTCTGGGCATTCTGAATTTCCAAAGTTCACGGATTGTCACCATGCCAGGTATGGTTAATAGTTGGAAAAGCAACCCTTGTATCCAAAATGACACTTGACCTCCTAGTCAAAGTATGCTCTTTTTTAAGTCTATTTAAAAGTGTATGATAATCTGCAAATAACAACAGATTTGTAAAGAGTTTTATACTCCACAATAATAACAGATTTGCGAAATGCTCCAAATGAAGTAAATATTAGTTCTTGTATTCCATGTCCATGATCAATAATATTTACATGAGTATACATCGATTAACAGGAAAACTTGAGGAATTAGCCCCGTAGAGTTCGTTTCAAATCTAAATCAGCTAAACTAAGTAAGACATAACAAACATGACCCTTCAAACTTTAAACAGTTAAGCATAGAGTTAACCACCACATGCTGGCACACTAAGACCCAAAGAGATATACAGAGATATGTCAATAAAATACCTGAGCCCTTCCAAGCGCAAATGTAGGAATAAGAACCTTTCCGCCACCAGCAACGCATTTATGAACCTGCAATAAGTCGGTTTAAAAAATAGTAATATACCAACCTAAGAATAATTAGCGTACAAAAGCATATATATTACTTATTGATATATTCCTGACATGAACTTTCAGGTGATACAAATAATGCATGATTTTAGTGACTATTTGATGCGAAAAGCTCCTCCCATAATTTAGAAAATGACAAGAAAAGCAACCGGAAATCATATAGTACACTATAAAAACATGCAATCGACTAGAAAGACAAAATCTCCCTATTAAGCAAGATTTTGCAAGTGAAAGCGGAAGAAATAACAAAGATTGCGACTGAGAATTGACATATCAATTCACATACAACTTCCAGGAATTCTCTCTCCCGGGCATATTTGGAGTCCCGTGTAGTTGTTGCATATGTAGACCTACAGGAAGTAAGCGGGCAATAAAACGTTCATCAAAACAAACGCTATTCTGTAAATATATCAATTGCAAAACATGGATTATGGATATAACTTAGGTCATCTGTACATTAACAAATATACGATGGTAAAATTCTAAGATATTTTTGTCTTAAAAATGAGAAGTTTCTAGCAAAACAACAGAGAAACTTGCAAGATAAGCAGTTCCTAATTTCACTTGCTATTGAGAAGCAACACAAGGATACATCGAATCAAGAGTGCTTTTCAAATGATGCTGAGCAAGCAAACCTCATCAAGCTTGGGTTAAAGGGACAAAAAACCATTGACGGTTGATAAAATTTAGCCTTACAAATCAAAAACACCAATAACCAATATCATGTAGTCCTGAGGACTTTATGCACAAAAGGGGTGATGTGATCTATTTTCTATGCCCTATACAAAACAAATGCCTCGCCAACACATGGACAAGGGAACATTGATTTTAAAACAGCATTCAGCACTTATACGTGATGTGGTTACCTGCAATCAACTACTCAACTCAAGATTATTAAAGGCCTGTTTGGCATTGCTGTCAGAGTTGTTGTCCCTAAAAGTTGGTATCACAAACTTTTCATACAATATCATTTTTTCGATTTTGACTGTGCATTTTGATAGTTTATATCAAAAAGTTGAGAACTGCCAAAACAACTTTCCCAAAACTATAATCTGCTGCTTTTAGGAAAAGCTTCAAAATGTAGCTTTTAGAAAAAGCAGCTTGGGAAAGCAGCCCCAAACAGACCCTAACAATTACTCAATGAATTGGCCCATGCAAGCATGATAAGAAAGTTACAACATCTTAGTCTTTCATAAGTTATGAAATTTAAACTTTTCAACTGAAAAAACGATGTCAAAAGATATTGCATAACTGATTGAATCATATTTAATTATGGATCAGACTTTTACTAGCTAATATTTGTAATAGGATATATAATTATATAGGTAATAAGATCATGGTGAAATGGATTTCATAAAACAATTTTGCATAAAATTTCCACCTACTCTGTAATGAGAAGGTCTAGT
>CAOJBJ012005930.1:0-13265 GCA_948291685.1 Euphorbia celastroides | reverse complement strand
CTAAATCTGTTTTATAATTTATTAGCATTGATGCAACATGTTTACATGGACATTTTAACATGTATTTGATTTTTCATTTCTTATCGGGTGCTTGTTTATCACGGAATTATCGCAAAGAACAGTGATTATGTGTCTTTACTCATTAGTATTTCTCTAATTTCATTTGCACTCAAGTCATTAGTATGGAAGCTTTAGAATTGGGCTAATTTAAAAGATTTTGGGCTATATTGGCTTAAGGACATTTTTCGGTAATGCATTCCAATGACTGGTCATACTCAACTGTGTTATCTTGAACTACGGATCTTTCACATCCTGCTTAACAGTAACTAATTTTGAGAGGAGTCATTTCATTAGCGTCAAATTCATATGAAGTAGACGATAATGAAATATCTCCTCTCAAAATTAGCTATTGTTCTGAGGATATGAAAGATCCATCCTTTCTATTATTCTACCCTCTTCACTGCCTCACAGTAAGCGGTAGTTTGGATTTGTGAGAGTTTGTTGATAATACCGATTGAGCGTAGTATAACTGTCTTCATCTCCCTTATAAATCATACCTTTTCTCCTTATAGATTTTGACACTCGGCGGCTAGCTAGAGCGGGTTTTCAGTTCCAAAGGGGTTGTTACTTTTGGTGCGAAAAATTTTACTTTGGCTGACTGCCATGTGTCATAAAATAAGGACTAAATGTATCTTTTTATAGGGCAAATGAAGTCAGACATATTAAGCTCAATTGGCAACTGCTAGATCCAAGCTCTGCAACGATGAAGAGAGTAGAAGAGGAGAAGAAACGCCTTTATACGAACTTAACCTAAAGAAAAGACTCTTGTTAGAATTAAGTATTGTTAAGCAGGATGTGGAAGACCCGTAATTGAAGATAAAGGAAATTTATTTTTGTGCCTTTGCTTTAATTCCTAATACAAGATTGATGTGTACATATGTAAGAGCGAGCATTGACCAAACAAACACAGATTTCAACTTGTTTTGGCTTTGTTCCTCTTTTTCATGAAAGATGCTTCTAACAATTATAATTAGAAACATTAGAGAGATATGGAGTTGAGAAATACCCTTGTTGGATACACGGAACCTGTGGGCAAACCTACATTTGATGTAATGTCTCTATATTCACGAGTAGTAAAATCCCCAGTTGCAGGGCAGAAATGAACACTTTTTACAACTTTGGGCCTAACAAGAGAACCTGGAGGTAAAGAATCAGATTACGTTCATGCATGTGCAAAATCATTCTTCGGAAATAATACATAAAAGAGATCATGCATGTGTTTAGTTCCAAAATACAGGCATAACTTGCGCAGTATGTACATTAGATATTACAAAACAAGATGTTATTTTACAACAATAACATCCAAAAGTACTATAATACTTTCAAGCAAAAACCTAAACATGATAAGAATTACATGCTAAAATCATGTGAAAATCTGCGACACGAGAAAATTAATGAAGATAAGCCATGAACATAGAGATTTTCGTGTTGACTCAAGTCAATCTTCCCGTGACCAGTCTGATTAACTGACATATGATAAAATATTGCAGCAAAAAGTTTATATGCTCATGAAACCATCCCTAGTGAAAATCAAGAAGGTCCAGAAACGATTAACCAGGTACAGAAACAGAATAACAAGCAAACTATGCAATAGACACACCAAATCAACTGGAGTACGCTAATAACATCCTAGTCAACGACAAAGCGTGTCTTCCTTTCTACATAAACATGTGTCGGGTACTAGAGAAAGAAGAGAGAAAAAGGCAGCAGAGCAGAGAAAATGACTGAAGCAATCAACAGCAGGGGAAGTTTGTTAGTTCACCTAGTAGTAGGAGCTTATTTCTGTTAGTAGCTATGTTCCGAATATTCAGCAGCCATTATCCTATTAGTAGTTTTGTTATGAATTTTGTTAAGCTAATTTGGACTTAAGTAGAGCTGTCCACTTAGCACTACAATGTCCTTATATATACATGGCAATGTAAGTGAGAGCATATTAACAATGAATATCACAAATATTTCTCCCTCTATTATTTGTTTTCTCTCTATTATACTCTTTCTCATCGTCTTCTTTCCCTCAACACCGAACTTTCCTCCATTTCTATCAATCTAATCTGTAACTAAGCAAGTGAGGCCCCAATACCCAACACAATGATACAAAATCCATTGCAGCATTTACAGGTAAATTTACCATCACATATTTCACATAAACTATCAATTCTCAAGTTTCCATAACCAAAATTTAAACCAAATAATGAAGATCACGTGTCAAAATTAGGAATCACAACGTAGCAATATCAAGATGCATTAAACAGGAAACGTACATTTAGTCACGATCCCTTCAACGCTGACCATAGAGCCAATGAATTCTGAAAGAAGGTCCCTTGGTGTGACACGGCGAGAAACAAAAGGACCCTCAAACCCAACAAGAACTTGCTCCCCTTCATTCAAGTACTTGGGATCAATGCTTCGAGCCACATCAGTGGCTGCATCGCAGAATGGTTGTATATACTCACTAGGGTTCTTCAGATCCTAAAAGTCCAACAGAGCGAAAAATAAACACCGCTAGAAGCGAATCATATAAAAAAGTTACTACAAACAATCATGACTGTAGAAACCGAAACTTATAAGTAACTGAAAGTGTTAGCTTTTATGTTTATGATGAAGCAAAACAAATATTATCTTGATTTATCTTGTCATAATATCTCTTATTTATTGTGCCATTATCTTGAAAGATTTGATTTGCTTTTGTATGAGATTTTATATGATTGGATTTGATCTCTTTAAAACCAAGATTTGCAGATATTAGAGTTGATTTTGCAGCTGAGATTTGAGAATAAAATCAGATTTAATTCAGCCATTGAATCATCAAAGGATTTCTCCCAACAGCTAATTGATATGCGAGATCAATTTCCAACGGCTATGTAATCAATTACTAACGACTAGTAGATTCTTTCAAGCCTATAAATTCAAAAGAATGCTGCTGGAATTAGGGAAAAAAATGGTGCACTAAACGGCGAGAAAACAGAGCAGAAATGTGACAAAAAGTGCAGCCATCTCCTCAAAGAAACCGAGCTTCAACCTTCGATATATCTATACTTGTCTATTCTACTCTTGTGCTTATAATTGTTATTATCTTGTGAGAGTGAGAATTGACCAAGAGTATATTGTTATACTCGACCATATCAGTGAGGACAAGAGAGGCGTAGTCTTTGACCTTATATCGGGATCTGGGTTGTGACTAGTATTGTGTAGCGGGGTTTAGCTACGGGAATAGAAGTAAAGGTTATATCTTCTATTGTACTAGGACCCTAAGGGAGATATAAATCAAAGAACGCGTAAATCCTACGGGTTTAAGAGACCCCTAGGCGGAGAGTAGGTCTATTTAGGGACCGAACTTCGGAACAATTACTTGTGTTTTTATTGCTTTCTGCATTTTATTTTCTGCTGCAATTCTGCCCAGTTTTCAGGCCTTGACAGTCTGTGTCAAGGCCTTGACCGCGAACTGGACAGCAACTTCCGCATTGTGTTTGTATTCAATCCTTTCCATTTTTCGGACTTTCAGAAAGGAAAAAACAATATCCCATATGCACCATTCACTTCAATTTAGACAAATTATTCATATTCAGTTCCCCTGAGGGATAATAACCTACTTTCAGACACTTTTCCACGCGTTTATGAGAGCAGAAAGATTGAATTCGTAATGGATGGAAATGAAATAAAACCTGGGACCAAAATCCTGAAAAGAATGGAGATCGGAGATGTTGACGATGAGGCTACGTCGCTTGTGGTTAATCATGGCCTTGATTTCATCCTTGTATACCTGAATCATTCAGAAATTGAACATTTCATTGCAGGAATAAACCTAATGTACAAGTATTCGTGTGTTGTTGTAATCAGGAAAGGAGAAAAATTCAAAGGAACCTACATTTTGATCCAAAAATTCTAAGAATGCTCGCTTGTGGCTGCTCCGATCTTCAATAGACGCCATTTCCGCCGGCAAGGACAAAGAGAGGGAAAACTAGAGCGAACGGGATTTGGGCAATTGAGCTTATCCGAGAAAGTGAGGGGTGTAGATTTGGGGAAAGGAGAAGGTGGGCCTTGTTTTGCCGGGAAAGTGGGCCTTCTCCCTTCTGTAGTTTAGACTTTAAATTCTTGTTTTCAAAATTCCTACGAAAAAACCAGATATTCAAGAATACTTTTTTGAAAAACAAATTAAACAAGTTATTGGACTTGCATTCATATTTATGTTGTTATTACTATATATCCATATTCCATTATCTAAATATGACATTTGTAAAATTTTCCAAATAAACTTTTCTTACGAACACTTTTTGCTGGCTGGTCTTGAATTGTTGCAATAATTGTCATTAAATTACGCTTTCATATATAAATATATAAAACGAACTTTTAGTTTCATATCTACATTGTCTTAATTATTAAAAGGACACGATGAATATATAAAAAATGTTTACAATCTACAATAAAGTGTCATTTTTCAGTTGTCCGTCCATAAACTACCGAGCAATTTTATAATAATAAAAAAAAAAGAATAATGCGCACGTTACTGAATGAAAATATTTATCAACATACATGTAGGAGGTAGCAAACACCCTCTACTTAAAAGCCTAAATTCGAAGAAGACGTTTAACTTGACCAGCTGCATATAACCACTACATAATTTAGAGAAAGAAAAAAAAAGAGCTCACTTGGCACAGTTGATCTATAGTCTAATGTTTGAAGGAAACTGAGATAGGAAAATTGAACTTAAAGAAAAAAGAAAAACAAACAAAATTATTCAGTAACTTAGACACTAACAATCCGATTATTCCAGATAACAACTACAAATGACTGGAAGAGAATGACTATCTGCAGCTCAAGATAAAATGATAAAGCAGCCTCATTATCTATTCCTACAACAATTGCACAAAGGCCGATGCCCGGGACAAGCTGGATTGCTCAGGGCTTGAATGCTGAGAAAGCCACAACCGAATTGTGTCCACCGAATCCAAAGGAATTCGAAATAGCTGAAATTGCATAGCGAAAACGGTTCAAATTAAGGGTTAAAGCTAATTAACAGAACAGGGTTTGATAGTTTCGCCATCTTACCAACATTGACTTCGTGCTGCTTTTTCGAGTTGGCACAAGTGTCAAATTCAACCGAGGGCTCAGGGTTCTGCACAAGTTGGCAAATAACACGTCGCTTAACCACATTAAAAAAAGCTAATACAACCAATTAAAAAAACAAATATTATCGAACACTGACAAATTGGTTGATAGAGGGATGCAACCACCCGGTGTTTATGGCTTTAACACAGGCAATGGCTTCAAGACCTCCAGCAGCACCAAGGCAATGTCCTATCATAGACTGCAAAAGACAATAAAACGAATAAATCATCAATTGCCTAACCCTTCTGAGTGTCAAGTTTGAAGAGCAAAACAATAGAGGATGATTACCTTAGTTGCATTGATTTTTATCTCGGAGGTGTTCTTGAATACTTTCTTGATAGCATTAATCTCAGCAAGGTCACCGGCCAAGGTGGAAGTTGCATGTGCATTTATGTAGTTAACCTGAGAAATGAACATCCCCCAGATACAGCTTCAATATTACTAATGCTAAACACTATTTCTTTCATTTTGGTCGAAAAGTATCAAGTGGGTCAAAGAAACAGTATTAGTATTTCATAAGTGTACAGATAGCCACATATAAAAGCATTAGAGCAGGATTACATTAACCTTCAGAATGTTTGTTTAGAACAAAATTACCTCTTCGGGTGACACGCCAGCATCTTCAAGACTTCTCTCAATGCATGAAGAGACCCCAAGTCCATCAGCTCTTGGGTCAGTCATGTGATAAGCATCACAGTTAACAGCACCTCCCAAGTACTCTGCAACAATCGGTGCCCCTCGTTTCATTGCATGTTCCAAGCTCTCCATCACCTGTCAGAACAACAAAAATCATCAACCTTGTCTTAATTACAGCACAATTTTTAACTTTTTTTTCCATTAAGCTCAGTTCATCATTATTCAATAAGTTTCAGTTATGTTCAGTTTCAATAACTTTCAGACAAATTTTGGATAAGTTTCAATAATTTTACAAAAGTTTGAATTTCAACAAGCTCCAATTAATTTGATATAAGTTACATATTCATTAAGTTCCAATAAGTTTCAGTCAATAAGTTGCAGATAAGTTTCATATCAGGTCAATTCTGCCACCCTCCAATAAGTTGAAAACAGGGCCTTAATAACAAGCAGAAACTCGTTTTATCAATTAGCACATCAAGACCGAATACCCAAAACCAAAAAGACGTCACATAGTGGAAAGGACAACATAAAGAGGTTCATTCAACTAGGGGAGGTTGTACATAGACTTACCAAAACTCCTGCACCTTCACCCATAACAAAGCCATCTCGATCTTTGTCCCATGGTCTTGAAGCAGTTTGTGGGTCATCATTCCTCTGAGACAAGGCTCTACATGCTACAAAACCTCCCAAACCAATGGGAATTATGGCAGCCTCAGTTCCACCAGCAATCATCAAGTCAGCCTCGCCTCGTCGAATGTGGTTTGCAGCGGCATAGAAGCAATAATTAGAGGTGGCACATGCAGTTGAGATCGAATAGTTTGGACCCATTAGACCAAGTTCAATTGCGAGCAATGCAGACCCCATGTTTGTTATAGCATAAGGAATAAAGAATGGGGTGATTTTCCTGTGTCCTTTCTCAATCAAATTCTGGACACCGTCTGAAAAGACAGTAAGACCGCCCATCCCTGTTCCAACTAGCACACCAGCTCTCTCTTTATCGATCTGCAATGTATATAAGTTAATCATGTTAGCAGGTTAAGCCTAGATCAAAGGTTACATAAATCTAACACTGTAAACCCCTATGAAGAACAGATACTGCACCGATGCCTAAAGCTGCTCGAACTCAAATCACTTCACAGACCGAAAGTGAATTCATAAACAGGGGAACTGGGAAGAAACACTCTATAAATAGGTACTGTTTTGTCACCCAAAAATTAGATACTCCTTAACTACTTAACACTTAATCAAACTGTTCAAATTTGGAAGAAAAATTGATGAACTTCTGAGGCTATACAATCATGTTAACTCTGAGTTCACTTCTCACATTCGAACACATACTTCAATCCTAAACCTACTCATTCATGAGTATCTGGAGGTTTATTACAACATATGGTCAAATTTGACAATATTGAGACAAAATCATGGTGCAGAATTTCAATATGCTGGTTGACAGTTTCAGGGATAATGTTTAAAATCCAACTTATGGAGGAATGAGAATGAAACAACTAGCAACATCGAATCCCAATAAGGCATCGAATTCCCCTTACATTAGTCAAATATTTAATTTAACAGGTTTCATATACAGACCCAAAAAGTATCTAATGCCAGCCTAGACATCACTTAAGTAGATATGCAATGCTTAAGAACACAATTTGCTAAAACTCAACCAAAGCCGAAGGCCACAAACACAATGAAACAGTCAAGAGAAAACAACTATGCCTGGCATGCTAAGCATTTTTCCCAAATAGCAACTGCAAATGAACTAAAAAATAAAACAGTTCAAGCTACTGATTCCAGCAGATGCAAACTCTACACACTAAATTACATATCAGACAACATTCAGATCCAAAACCAAATAAACAAAACTCCCGCCGCACTAATCCAAATCAAACGAAGGAGCAATCACTAGAAATGCAGAACAAAATTCAACAAAAGAGAACTCAAAATCAATTGAATAAAACCTTAGATAGACTCTCCCCTCCAAGATCCGCATCTTCAAGAGCCTTCTTCCCAGCAACAATGCAATACCTCAAGCAATCATCGAGCCTCCTATCATTCTTCCCATCAATATACCCTTCCGGATTGAACCCCCGGATCTGCCCGCCGAACCTCGTCGGAAACTTTGAGGCATCAAATCGGTCAATCGGCCCGATCCCGCTCTTGCCAGCAAGCAAATTATCATAGTAAACATCGACATCATTTCCAAATACAGACACCAGTCCCATACCAGTGATTACAACTCTCTTCTTGGGGTCTTTTTCTCGCTTTGGAGCGGAGGTGGTGGTGTTGATGGTGGACGATGAGGCGGAGATGAAGGAGACTCGTTTAGGTGGGGATTTGGCGGCATTGTGCGGCTTTTTTTGGAGGGGTTTGAGAGGGGATGGCCGGAGAGAGGCGGAGTGGAGAGATTGCATGGCGGCGGGGACGGCGGAGGAGGAGGAGATTGGAGTGGCGATACAATCGGAGTTGAAAGTGAAGAGAAGCGAGTAGAGGTTGAAATACGCGAGTGTGAGCTCGTGGGTTAGCTACTTTCAGCTAACTGACTGCCACGTTGGCGTTTCATGATTGAAACGACAGCCGTAGTGTTTTCAATGAATTTTCCATTACTTTTTTTAAAAAAAAAATCCACGTGAATTTGCATAAGTCATAGCTACTAGCTTCTTAAAGTGGTTAGAATATTTTATTACCAAAAAAAGTGGTTAAAATATTTATTTCTATATTTTAAAATTTGAAAAAAAAAATTGTACTCTTTTACATCTTAATGTTATGGGTCATGTTTGTAACTAGATGAATAAACATAAAAATTTTAATATTTTTTTAAAAAATTAGTTTAATCATAACGTGATATGTAACACTGATGAGTTAAAATATATATTTTAACCAAATTTAGAATGTGAAAATGAATGTTTAAATTAAAGTTTAGGTTTTTTTAGAAACACTTCAAAATTCAAGAGAACATCTTGAAAAAAGTGTTAAGTTAGGAGCATTGTTTTATACTGTTTCCCTTATTTTTTGTATTTCTACCATTTTCTCATATCATATAAAAAACTGTTATTTTATCGTTTGTAATTAATTTATAAAATATATAGTTAAACGTTGTAGTACTTTTATTGACGCAAATAAAAAATTGTTAAAATATTAAAATGCCTTATTGGATGGCCTTACAATTTTGTATTAAAGAAATATTAATTATGAATTTATACTTTCAATAAATCTAGTCTTTTTCCTAACTATTACTAGGATGAATAGAGTAAAATTATATAAATTAATTTGTAATGATATGAATGGATGGAAACATGTAAGCGAGATTAATAAAAATAACAGAAAGTATTATTGAACCTAGTGTTATATACTAATATAATTTTATATGTACTTTTTCTCGTTCAGATAAATAGTATGTATTGATAATATAATTTAATTTAATGATGATTAAGTTGACAATAGAAAAGTATTGTAAACTCTTATTCTTTTCTTTTTTTTGATGAATGTAAATTCTTATTCTAACATGTTATTGATGCGTGAGTTTTATATAGACACTACCATAATTTTTTTTAATATAGATGATATAAATTGATTATTTTATCAAACGAACTACATTTATTTGAACTTTTCACCATAGAATATGCCTTAATACTAATTTCTCTTCCAAAATTACATTAAACATGATATATAATTTCTTGGGACAGAAGAAAGCGAGAAGGACTAGTAATAACCCTACATCACTAAAACGCAGCGTTAGATGTCATATGAGACAAAACGACGTCGTACAAGTCCTGTCACAACAAAAAGGCACAACGAAGGTGGAAGAAGAAAGGAAAGAAGAAAGCTGAAATGGCAAAGAAAACATCAAAATCAAGGAAAGTTGCCTCTTCCAGTTCATCTCCATCTTCTACCACTATCAGTAAAATCTCTGCAAGGTAACGATTCACACTCAGCTCAAGCATTTCTAATCTGCTGATGCATCCATTTATCTCGTTTCCTTTTGATTTTTTCCTCACTTCTCAACTCCCGTTTCTGTTATTTTTTCTTCTCTGTGTCAGTTTGTTTTCTCTGTATTGTTTGTTGTTAGTTGGCTGATTTTACTGTTTCACTAGTAACAAAGAGAAGAGAACAAGGCCGAAAAGGAATCCGAAGAGGAAGAGTTTGAAAATCGATGCCAAAATTCCGAAGAAGCCTCCAACAGCTTTTTTCTTCTTCCTGTATGTGAGTTTTTCCCTGCAGGCTTCGCTTAGAATTGTTTATTTATGCATATTTAGTTGTTTGGCACTTAGTACATGTGACATATTTATACATATATACCTTTCCATTGCTTGTTGCTGCTGCTGATATCTTGAATTTTATGCTGTTTAATTGTATTTTACCGATATTCATAATTTAAATATGGTGAATAGAAGCTGTTCTGTATATTGCTGTAGCTTTGCAATCCTTAGTTTGTGGAGGATTAGTGAAGTTTTTCCTCAAATCATAATATGTATAAAGAAATTTGGGCTGTATTTGGTGTCTTGAAGTGCAAACTAAACGTTAGTGTGAATCTCTACTTTTAAAAGTCAGTTATAGATGTACATGTTTGGGATTTTGTGGAACTCAAACTGTAACTGTACCTGTAACTATCTGTTTTGTAGGAAACAATGGTCCAAAGTTCTCTGTGATATTGGTAGATACAAGTAGTTAGAACACTTTTCTTGGTTATAATGATGTGGAGACTGGAGTTGAAATACAACTCTTGAACGGAACAAAGACTAAAATAATCTTGTATTATTATTAGGACATATACAGGGCAGTCAATGGAAAAAGGGAAAATAAAGTTAGTCTTAATTTTTTCTTCCTCTAGTTACCAATTCATCACCTAGGAATTAGAATGATTAACTGTCTGAAGGTGCATTTATTGAATATGAACTAAAATGCTTTACCAAATGCTGAATTTATGTCCAATAGTTGACTACTTTTATTGATATAATGTTGTGGAGGAAGGGATTAAATGGCTTCAAACTCTTCAGTTTTCAGTTGCATTAGAAACGTTGAAGTTTAAAATGTGGTCAAAGTCGAAATCCAAAACCGAATCCCTAGTGATATCTAACTCTTTGTTGATGATTTCGTCAACGTGCAATCTAACTCTCTGTTGATTGGTTCATTTTTAGCGTTGTTGAGACCCACATTCATTTGTTCATGTCACTTTTCACGTTACAAATTGAAAGCTTATTGGTTGGAATTTGCCAAGGATAATGGCTTCAATATCTTGTCGATTGTTATACTTTCTGGATATGCTTGTCAATTTGATTTTTATGTCTAGTAATTCAGTTGAAAATAATCATCAGAACTTATTTTCACGTTCTTATCAGTTCGTGTTGGTGACACTTTGATTTGGTATTTCTGTACATGCACAGAAATACCCTATCTTCTCTTTAGCTAACCGCATTCTTCTTTGATTTTTTGAAGGGAGGATTTTCGTAAGGGTTATCAAGAGCAAAATCCGGATGTTAAGTCGATGCGTGAAGTATGCTCATTTCCGGACTAACATTTGGCTTATTTGACATTTTAAATACATCTGTGTTTCATCATTTATGAAGTGCTAAACTATGTAATTTCTTACACTTTCAGGTTGGAAAGGCTTGCGGCGAGAAGTGGAATACTATGACTTATGAGGTTTTTTTCCTAGACTCCAATAACTTCTTTTCATTGTTTTAGGCCTTCGTTGCATGCCCTTTTCCTCTGATAACATATGATCTTACAGTTTGCAGATAGTGGGTACAAGCATATTATGTGCTTCTAAGGTCAAATTGTTGTATTTGAATTCTGAATGTGTTTTTAGTGCTCTCTTTCTCTTCTTTTGCGGTATACAGGGTTCAATACAGTTTAGTAGTATTGGCCAAGTTGAATTTGTATAAAGGATCTACTGTTAATATCAGAGCCAATTCTAGCTCTCGTTAAGACATTTTTTAGTCCCAGCTAAGGCTTTAGAGTTTGAAACAGTAAATCCATTGACGGAATTAACCGACCCATTTGCTAGTTGACAAATAGAAAAGCCCTCTAACAATTACTAAATGTTACAGGAGAAAGTTAAATACTATGATATCGCCACGAAGAAAAGAGCAGAGTTTGATCAAGCCATGACAGAGTATATTAAGAAAAAGGTATTTTTACCATGGACCTTACCTTTTTCCATTTGGAAGCTGCATAAATTGTTTTCTTAAACTAATATTATGTTGCAGGAACGTGGTGAATATGAAGAAACTGATGACGATTCTGATTTTGGTGGGTAATCTGTTAGGATGTCTATAGATATTTGTTAGTGTAGGAGTAGGAGTTTTATAGGACCGTTGTATATCTACCGTTGATTTAGTTAGGTCTCCTCTTGCAATGAAAGTAGTTAATGATTTTCATGTAAATTCAACTGCATTTAGGGTGATTTAAATTTACATGTAAATTCAAGTGAATCGGACATCTGAATTAGAATTTATCTACTTGGGGAATAGATTACACTTGTTGAGAACTATTACTGCTTTCATAGATTCATGTATCGTAAATTCATAACTGTTTATTGTCCATCTAGTTCAATGGAGCTCCATCCTAACTATATCTAGATACGATTAAGGTGAATTTTTCGATAAGGATTTTATGTATTTACATGGGTTCAAACATGAGATCTTGTCTAAGCAATACCAAATGACTTGTTATAAGATCCATCTCTATGATTCTTGTTTTTTTCTTTTTTGAGTTGTGTACAGTAGCTGCATTTCAACTTGTAAAATTGCGAGTAATTCAATGGCCTTTTTCATTCATCATTTATGGTGTTACAGTAACTTATATAATTGTATATGTGCATATTATATACACACAAGACTATTGATTGGTCCAATTTTTTCTTTTGTAAATAAATATGTTTTGAAAATGTTGAGTATTGAACGGTTGATTTCTTACCTATCATTTGAGGACTATTCTTTAACCAATATACTATAGATAGTGTCTTGAAGACTTCTAACTCTTACCAGTCAGACAAATCAAACAATGATAAAAATAACGAAGAATTTAAAGACAAATAATTGTTTTGTTACTGGTGAAGTAGTAACAAATCAAACAAATGTAACTAATTACTAGTTAGTCCGAATAGCAAATAATGTTAACTGAAGTAGTATTCTTCTATAAAATACCATCTAGATATACCTGATGAGATAATATCTGTGTCGCAAAGAAAGTTTTGCAATTACAATTTCAATGTTTTAAATATTGACTTCTTTTTATATAACTAATAAGTAATTGGATTTTGCAGGAATAAATAACAAGTATTTAGACTGAGGTAGTTCTATTTAAAATAGCAAATATTAGTATTGCATGACAGATTTTGGTCCTCACACCTCACTAACATTTTGTTATTGTTTTCCCACTCAAGATCATTTTCCCAAATGAAAAAGGTCGAATACATCTCTGCTTTCTTCCTAATTTCTGGCTCTGTACAATTTTTTTTT
>CAOJBJ012005880.1:0-12230 GCA_948291685.1 Euphorbia celastroides | reverse complement strand
TCATAATATACTTTTTATGTACAGAGAAATATTGTAGCTGATTCATTGGCGTTGTCCCATTATATATTGGGTTGTAGAGCCTAATTAAGATAGTTTAGTGCAATTTTGGTTGAAGAGGCTAAGCCAGTCCAGAAGCAACTCGAGTCCGAAAGCAATAGAGCGAGAAGTCTCAGTAACTTAAAAGGACAAACAACCAAATATCCCTAAAATGGAGCAAAACTAAGCCCTATACCACACCCTAAGTTTTTTATTATGAAAATACGTCAACTTTGAATCCATTTTCCCTTTATACTCATTCACGTTTCTTTTCACATTTTGCAGTTGAAGAAGATGTCGGAGCTTCACCACCGACCAGCTCGCTGATGTCGCAGTCACCGTCACAGTTCCCGTCACCATCCGCCACCGCCGTCGTCTCCTCAGTCGTCGCTGCTGTCCTCCTCGTCCACCAGATCTGAATTGACCACCGACTCTCCAGTCTCTAGATCTCGCCTCTGCCGCCGGCTCCCTCAGATCCCGTACTCGGTCGCCTTCTTCAGTCGTTGCCGTCGGTGTCTCCTCGCCCTCTTCGCGCTCTAGATCTCGCCGCTGTCGCTCTCCGTCACCGTTTATCAGATCTGAGCTTAGAACTCGTCACCGCTCTCACCGTCCTTCGTTTCCACCGCTCGCCGCCATCGGTCACTGCCGATCTCGCATCATCGGTCCCTGCCGATCAAGCACCTGCCAGATCTCGCCGCCCATATTTTGCCGGAAAAGGCCGATCTCTGTCACTCGCACCAGTGCTTTTTGTGCTCATTGCTCTTTCAATTTTGTGTGCCTAACATTAATTATTGATTTTGTTGTTTTTTTTTCCTTTGATTTGTTGTTATTCTGAAACAGAGAGAATTTTGCAACAAATGTTTATTATATGTTGTCTTGTTAGTCTAATTTGTGTCAAAATGAAAATTTAAGAGAAAGGAATGATTCATTTAGAGATTGTTATGCAATTGTTGGCAGGTTTTATTGAAATGATGTTATATTGTGCTTTTAAGAGCTCTTTTCAATCCAAAATAACCTATAAATGTCCTATAATGATCTATAATGTCATTTTACGAAATTATAGATCATTTATATAGCATTATAGATCATTATAGATCATTTCTAGAACATTATAGATCCTTATAGATCATTCTAGATAAAATCTACGACATTATAGATCATTATACGAAAAATTTATAATTCGAAATTTACGACATTATAGATAAAATCTATAACATTATAAATCATTATAGATCATTTCTATAATATTATAGACCATTATAGACAATTTCTATAACATTATAGACCACTATAGATCATTATAGAAAAAACTACGATATTATAGATCAATATAGAAAAACTCTATAACCTTATAGATCATTATAGGAAAAATCTATAGTTCGATTTTTTTTGAATTTTTTTTTCGTGAAAAGTATGTCATCATGGATCTTGTTTTAAAGATAAAAATAAAACGAACAAAATATTCTAAAGAACCGAGTCCAAAAAATCAACGGTTTGAGAGATATAGTGATTTTAAGTTTCAAAAATCAAAATTAATGAAGAGAGAGAATGTTGATAGTGACATCTAGAGAGAGAGGAAGGAGGAGGAGCATGAGAAGGAGAGGAGAGGAGAGCACAAAAGGACAAAAAAGGGGTAAAACCATAAATAAGTAGTTAAAGGTGAAATATATTTAAAAATAAGTAAGAGTTTAATATAAAATTAATAATATTTAAAAAAAATGAGTGTATGATACAATTTCCCTAACTTAAAAGAAGAAGTCCACATTAATTAGCAATCAAATACCTAATTAATTACAATCCTTTTCCGTATTATATTGAGACTATCTAATTAGAAGCTCTTGGTGGAAATTCAAAAGCCATATTCTATTAGGATTTGAAGTCTATATGGAAGATGAAAAATATCCTCTTTCCTCCATTGTATTGGTATCAAAAAATTCCTTGAGAATTGATAAGAACCTAGTTGTTGTGAACGTAACTAGTTTTGATAAACCACGTAAAATCTTTGTTTTCACACTTGCCTTTATCTTTATCTTTTGGCTTTCATTATTGTGATTGTGTTGTCTTAGCCCCAACATTGTATTCGTGTAAAAACATCATCAGATCTAGCACTTGTTTAATTAGACGAAAACCGCTAATTGGCTCCACACAATCCCTTGTATAATTCAGATGATATTGGTTCAAATGAATATCTTGGGAATAATGGAGCAACACAAATCAACATTTAAGAGAACAAATTGTCTTGAACATTTGGGGAGCGAGAAATAGTTTTTTATGAATAAAATGTTATAATTGTTTATTCTTTAGATTAATTACTTTACAATCTTTATCTATGTTCTTCAAATGTAGTAATTGATTTTAGTCATTCCCGTTTTAGTTATTTTATATTTCTAAGTGCAACAGTAAATTAAAATTTACAAAATACTAATTAAAAATCAGCAAATAATAACAACTAACAAGAGCAAACAATGAAAAATAAACAGGGCCTAAATTATTAACATATTTATGCGATCAATGTTTGCTGGAGTCGGCACAAATTCAAATTATTCACAAGTCATTTGCTTAAAAGAAGAAAGATAAAAAAATAATAAAAATGAAATGTAAGAAAATAAATCTATTCAAAAGCAAGGAAAATTTGACAACGTTAATTTACAAACAACGTACGGAGAGCTTGTTGAGCATCATGTACAAACTGTATATACCTTGTAAGAATATATTTTTAGAAGATGAACTCTCACCAAAAATACAATCATTGGCATGATTTTTCCCTACCTGTTTGGTAATCACTTATGTTCTCTCCCCAAAAAGCCATTCTGGCATTCTCGTGCACAAATTTTCAGTTCACTAATAGCAAATAAGCAATCTCCATCTCTCATTTACCCATAGAATCCCGGGATACTACAAGAGTTTCATAGCTCACCTGCATTTTAGTTAACACCTGATTTGTCCAAATCGAAAAGGAAATCTTCCATTGTTGCTAGTGATTTCAATCGCTGACCAAGGGATGAGATTGTTTTCTGGCATTCAGCAAACTTACTTGCTGCCTCTGCAAGCTCTCTCTCCTGGAAAAAATGGATACACAGTTACAATTTTATTGTTATATATATGGTACTTATGAATGCACCTTTTGTTTCATTTGAAAAACAGAATTAGACTTTCCTCAGTCTTTATGTCACTTACTTGCTTAATCTTCAACTGTTCATTAAAACCTGCCACTCGTTTTTTCTCAGCTTCGCCTTGGACCTCGGCTTGTTGTTTCATTTTTGAAAGCTCTTCCTCCAATTTATGACTCTTGACAGAAACTTCCATAGACAATTCACGCTCCTTCACAAGCTCTGCATTTAGTGAACTAAGCTTGAATTGCAGGGACTTGTTTTCAGCTTCAGCAACTAGCAGTTGAGCTTCTGCAGCATCTCTCTTTGCTTTGGTCCTCTCTAACTCTTTCTCTACAACTTGCTTTGCTTCGTTTGCATAAGCTAACTGAGCTTGCAGCTCTAACAATCTTTCACTGGCTTCCTTTTGTTTTATCAAAGACAGATCTAGTTTTCTCTCGTACTCACTCAAAAGTTTTTGTTTTTCAACTCTTTCTTCTTCTAATCTCTCTATCCTCTCCTCCAATTCAGCAGTCCTATGAATAAGCGCTTCATGTTCAGCTTTTGGTGGGCTCTCGACGCCTTGAGTTTGTTCCAATAAGGATCCATCCGTTTCTGTGGTAGGCAATGCTGCAAGCCTTTCCATTTCCAGAAAATCATCCATAAGATCTATTTTTACAGCAGGAACCGTCAAATTCCTTCCAATCTCATTCTGATTCTTGAATCCTGAAAACTCAGTTACACTGGCAGTTGAAGATTTATGATCAGTAACAGGAGATGCTTTACGGGTTACATTCTTTAGCCTACGACACTCAGCTTCGAGCTTAGCAACCTTTTTTATGCATTCCAAATGTTGTTTGCTGGCGGTTTCAGCTGCTTGGGTGCTCAACTCTCGCTCCATTATTCTGATTTCAATCTCCTCGGCTTGAGAAAGAAGCTGACGTTTAAGCAATGAGTTCTCATTCTCTGCATCCTCAAGTTTTCTCTTAAGGTCAGAATCAACTGATGCTGTAGGGTCTGTAGTTTGAAGCTGAGTCTGGAGCTCAACAAGCTTGCTCTCGAGCTCAGACTTTGTAGATTCCCATTCATGAGTCTTCTTTGCTGTAGCTTCATTTATCTTTTGCTCTTGCTCTTCTCTGGCTTGTCTTAGTTGCCTCACACATTCCTTAAGAGCGGCATCTAAATGAACAACTCTCTCTTCAAGTCCGAGGTTCTTCTTTGTAGAAGAATCAAGTTGTTGCTTTACTGTAAGCAGATCTTTTTCAGCCTTCTCCCAACCTGGTAAATGCAAGGAAATTTCATTTTTATAGTTTCTTAAGAAAAGCCTAATCTGGAAAAGAAATCAGATGGTAAAAGGATGAAGAAAACACATATCGATACACAATGCAAACAACTTTTAAGGGTAACAAAGCAACAACTGTAGTCTATATGTTTTCAAGAATTAAGAATCCCCGCAAGGAAAAACTGGATGAAAAATGTACAGAAGGCCATTGTGAACAACATACAATCAACTCTAAACAACTAATTCGCAATAAAAAAAAAAATTAATGTTCTTTTGCAAGGAATGCAACTCCATTCGGTTCCCCTTGTTTGGAAGAATTCAATCCAATTCATTTCATTTTATAAACAAAATTCACAAATTTTTTACACAAAATGAAATGAATTTGAGTTTCTTCAACGATGTTTTAAATCTGAAACAGATTGAATTGAATTTCTATGCAATTAGATAGGCAAATTGCTTCTTAAATGTACAAAATAGGCAGCAACAGACCGCAATTAGAAGAAACGTAGCATTTCTTAAGGCTAGTTGACAATGCAAAAAAATGGATACCTGAAACAGCTTCTTCTGCAACTTTAGCATGTTGCTTTATCAAATCTTCCTTAGCACTAATGTTCAAAAGAGCAGCAGATAGTTTATTCCCCAAACTCCTCGCATCATCATTGGTTTCTTCACCACTGACTGCTCCTACTTTAGAATTGACTTCCGGCGATTGAAAATTATGAATCGCATACGCCTAAAACACAGAAAAAATCGAAATCAAAATCGATCTATTTCCAAATTCGAAGAGGATTCGTAGAATACAAAACAAGACTAAAATCAAACCTGATCGTCGGAGAATCTTTCAGAATGGGAAGAGAAAGAGGAACTTTCAGTATCAGCAGGACTCTTGTCAGAAGATTTGCGTCTCCACAACCAACTGCGGCGGTCCATTTCCGATTCCACTGGAGAACCAGCATCATCATTACGATTATCAATCATTCATCCAATGTCCCAAAACTCGCCTTTTCGGCTTTTCGCATGATTCAGCGCCCGCAATTGAAAGAATGGCCACAATTTCCAGCGAAAAAGACTGCAATCCACAGAAAAAGAGGAAGAAATTGAAGAAATCGGAGTGTGCTTGGCTTAGATTTCACTCCCAAACCAAGAATTTCAACAGAAACGTTTCAACCATTATTCTGATAACAATTTCAAAACTATGGCCCACCAAATAATTTCCTTTTCTGTGACTTTTTCAACCATTTTATATCATTATTTTGTTTCAAGTATGTGATAAATGGTGAATTTCTACTTTCTGCAATTATTTCTATATGCTATATAGAATTAATTGATTTCTGAAGGTGAAGAAGACAGTGCAACAAAATTTTGATATAGTTTACGGTACTATAATTTATTTTAAAAAAATATAATTACGTAATATAGAAAGTTAAGAATTTTCTGCTATCATTAGTTATTTTCTCTAAATTAGACAAGTTTGTAACAACAAAGCAAATATATATATATACACAAAAAGGCAAATGACTAAGCCTAAAATCAATCTCGAAGTTGTTGCATCAAACAAAAGTTGACTCAATTTTTTTTATTATCTAAAAGTTCCAATTTTGACCTGCATGTCTCTTTTAGGTTTATTTTACAGTCATGTGGACATTTTATCATATGTTATATGGAGTCATGCAGTAATAATCTTATCACTTTCAAATTGATCCAGCTAGACAATGTGTTGAAAATCTTGCCCAGTTCCCCACTTAAACAATAATAATATGATTCCTTATGCATATAATATAATAAGGCTCTTTTTAATGTATTGTTTATTCAATCATGCATTTTTTACATGATCATAAAAATTATAAAAAATAGCTCATTAGTTCAATTACGTGTCTCATTTTGAAACATATGATTAAATGATAAAAAAAAAATTGTATCATATACTCTCTTTTTCAAAATATTGTAAACTTTACATAAAACTTTTACTTATTTTTAAATACCTCACTTTTAATTATTTATTTATGGTTTTATCCCTTTTTTTTTGTCTTTTTCTGCACCATCCTTCCCTTCTTCCAGATGTCACTATCAGCCTTCTTTCTTCATTAATTTCGATTTACGAAACTTAAAATCGTTATATCTCTCAAATCGTTGATTTTTTGAACTCGGTTTCTTAAAATATTTTATTCATTTTATTTTTATCTTTAAATCAAGATCCATGATGACATACTTTTAACAGAAAAAAAAATTGAATTATAGATTTTTCATATAATGATCTATAAGTTATAGATTTTTTCTATAATGATCTATAATGTTATAGATTTTTTATATAATGATCTATAAGTTATAGATTTTTTCTAGAATGTCGAAATTTTTTCTACAATGATCTATCATGTTATAATTTTTTATATAATGATCTATGACATTATTGATCATTATAAGTTTACAAAATGACATTTATTTATCATTTATATGTTTATAAAATAACGTTATAGATCATTATAGATTTACAAAATGACTTATAGATCATTATAAATTTACAAAATGACATTATAGATGTACAAAATGGCATTATAGATTATTATAGATCATTATAGATTTATAAAATGACATTATAAATCATTATAGGTTTACAAAATGACATTATAGATCATTATAGAACTTATACAAAATGGATATTCAATAGAATAATGAAAATCAAATTAACAACATTCCTTTTCACTAAGCAAACCTAAAAATAGAATAAAAACACAGTACAATAAAAAAAATGGAATAAAATAGTAGAATAAAAAATGGTTACAAACAAACAAAAAAATGGTCCATAATCAAACAGTTAGGTTACAAGTTAATAGAATTAAAAAAATGAAGCACTTACAACTTCAGACTCAGAAGCAGTAAACCGATTAAACCAATTCCGTGGTTTTTCGGCGTGTCAAACGGTGATGGGGACGGAGGGTAGCGGCGTCGAGATCTGACAATAACGGCGATGGTGGAGGTTGTAGCAGCATTGAGATTTGACAGCAATGGCGGTGGCGTCGAGATTTTACAGCAACGGCGGCGGGATCGGGTCAGATCTGGCTGGGGCAAACGCCGGCAGGGTGTTGTCGTCGATGGAGGCTAGATCTGAGGACGGCAAGCAGTGAATGACGGTGGCGCGACTGGATCTATGGGCGGCGTGGGCTCAATCGATAACAGCGGCGCTAGATCTGGAGTTGGAACTGACGTGACGGCGGTTGTAGTGGCAAGAGGAGATCTGGAGACTTGGAGGCCGACGACGACGGCGGAAAGGGAGGCCGGAGACGGCGGTGGTATGTCCGGCAACGGTGCAGAGGGCCGGTCGGGGGCGACGGCAGGGGAAGCTCCGACGAGATGCAAAAATGTGAAGAATGGGTCAGTTAATATAAACAAGATAATGAAACTAAATTAGCGTATTTTTATAAAAAAAAAGTTGTGCAATGACAGTGAGATAAATTTTGAAACATTTTTACCGTATTTAATTGTTTATCCCTATTATAAACCGTCCATAACCCTGTCTATTGTAAGTCTTTGACTATCAAATATGATGCCTATTAGAAAGGCCCAAATCACAGAATTAAAAAATTGAGTAATATAAATGATGTTCGTGATGTCTGCCACATGTTAATTAAGGAGCAAAATGTGTAACCAAAATTTTCTAAATGTAAAAGAATATTGCAGATGCATCTAATTTAAAGAGAATTTTAAACATCAGTTTTTGTTCAAAGGAACCAATTAGGGTTGATGTTGAGATTCATTCAACTCGATCCAATTTCACACATAACCTATAAACATAGCAAAAAGAATTAAAAACCACAAGACAAAAGGGGCAAAGGAAAGGGTATTAAACATCAAGTCAAAAGGCCAAGTAAAGAATTGTAGTGTACACATGAGGATTTTATACAAAATACCGGGTATTTAATACCCTCATCTCATCCAACGGTTGAGTATTAACGAATGAATATATAATTAAGATGAAAAAATATTTAATTATATGCTAATAAATGTTCAACCGTTGGATCGAGGAGGGTATTAAATACCCGGTGTTTTGTATAAATTCCCTATTGAGTAATTCAAGTCTACTTTACTAATAAATTAATTTGCTAAATTTTGTTCGAATAGTCTATTTTTGAGTTCAAATATCCAACTTAAAAGGTAGAATTAATTGCAGTCAAATTTTTGAAAGTCTATTAGCTGCGGAGTGGACTGCCACTTTTTTTAGCGAGGTTTCGGCATTCCCCAACTTGTGTTGGGGAATCTTTTGGGTGCACTCCACATTTGTCTGGGTGCAAGTGCCCTACAAACAAAATTTAAGCAATGAAATTGTATGCGAACAAATGTTTCTTTTAAATTTAGAAACCATGCCACTCAAAGTATAGTGTAAAACAAATCCAGTTCAAAAGTATCATGAATAATATATAGGGTCAATTCAAAATCTCCCATTATACTTTCACTCATTTTCAAAAACGCTCTCATACAATTTTTTATTTTCAAAAGCATGGTTTGTGATTACAAATATTATCAAAAAAACAAATTTTTCCAAGAAAGGCCCTCAAAAAGTTGAAGTGGCATAAGGTAATTTTGTCCAACCGTAATTTTGTCCCAAATAACCAACTTACCCATAAATCCTAGCATGCATACATGGTGATGATAACTTTAAAAATCACTAAACAGATTAAACCATTCCAAAACTTATTCAAATCTTGATAAATTGATAAACTTTTTTTAAAAAAAACCCATCGTTCCTCAAAAAAAAAAGCAAAGAGAGGGTGAACATGTTAGGACGAACCTCTCAACTAGATTGTTGATGTATTCACTTACCTACAAAACATCCACCCCATGTTTATTACAAAAGGTCAAACTATCCAAGTTGTGATACAACCAAGCTAACAACATCCAATCAACACCCTAACAAAAAACTCGGATCAAGAACAAAATCCGAGACCGCTAAACCCAACCGTTTCCCCTTACTTTACAAACAAATCAACATATATAGATACAATCAAAGATTAAGTCATTTGACAAAACTCTTTCTTCAAAAACAAATATATTCCTTCGCTTCCAAAGAGACGAAGCAACTAAAAATAAAAGAGAAGTTGCAAAACTCTTGATGTTTCCGCTCGAAAGAAGGATTGCCACAAGAGTAAGAACTGAAAAGCCGAACCCGGTATCGCCATTTGCAAATCGAAAAGATGAAACAACTGGCACCAAAATGGAAAATTGTACCGGAAATGAAAAAGAGCATGTTCAACCGATTCAATTTCCTTACTAAAAGGACATTTTCCATTACCAACTGCAGATATACCCCTCTCAAATAAAAACTTCTTTGTTGAGAGGCGAGAATGGATAACAAGCCATCCAAAGAAATGAACTTTCGGTTCCAAACACGCCTGTCAAACCACCATAAAAGTTCATTGTCGGCTTTAACTAAATCGAACCCGAATAAAACAACGAGTAAAAAGAAGCATCCGAAAATGAAAACCGCCTATCATCATTCCAAATAAAAGCATCTTCTCCCGTAAAAAACGTCGTTAGCATTTGAACATTCAGCATTGGTGGAACAGCCGGTCCAGAAATAATCTCAAAATTTGAGGGAAAGCTACCTAATTTTACAATTTTAACCTTATTTATTTTGTTTATTATCTTACATTTTAATTTTAAAGAGATTTATATATTTTTCATATAATTTTATTTTAAAAATCCTTTCTTTCTTTCCAAACATAATTTTTTACCATTTTTTCACTTACCGTTCCTTTCTTTACTATCCTTTCATTTACATCTCTTTATAATTTTTTTACAACTTACTTTCAAACATGCCCTTGGTATCCTTAGTATGTTGTGTTAATTTGAAATTTGGTACACCAGAAAAAGTAGTTTGGAAGCACCATAAATTTAAAACTCAAGGAGATTTTGAGACATAAAAACTTGTTTGATTCCGAAAGACAGAAACAATCAATCTGCTTTTGAAACATCAAATCGAATTCCTTCGTGTCATCAGAGTTGCGGGAAAAGATGAGCGGTCAAATGGGGCCTCCGCCTCCGCCTCCAGGCGCCAAGAGGAGCGCTTCCGGCCACAAAAGGGGTTCCCTTTCCTCCCGAAAATCTTCCTCTTCCATTGACAATGGCTCTCTCTCCAAACCCTCCTCTCCTCCTCCCCAATCGTATCCTTCTTTCTACTTTATATCATTCAACATGTTCCTTTTATTCTGTTCTCTGACCGGAATAATTGCAGGTCCGTCGCCGTAGAACGCACGGTTCGGAAGTTACGCTTGTCCAAAGTTCTCACCATTCCTGAAGGCACCTCTGTCTCTGATGCTTGTCGTAGAATGGCCACTAGGCGTGTGGATTCTGTTTTGCTCACTGATGCCAATGCTTTGCTCTCCGGCATAGTTACTGACAAGGTTCCATTTCTTTCCTTTTCTTGGGTTTTTATCTCGCTGATTGTTTGCAATGCTATCTAATTTTACTTGTTTGCTTTGGCGTGTTTGGTGGCTAGGACATTTCTTCTAGAGTAATCGCTGAGGGGCTGAAGCCCGAGCAGACTATTGTATCCAAGATTATGACAAGAAATCCTACATTTGTCAACTCCGATGCATTAGCCGTTGATGCTCTTCAAAAGATGGTTCAGGGTTAGCTTTTCTTCCTGGATTTATGGAGATTCTTTTAAGTTTATTTGTGGTAATGTAATTCAAGCGTTGACTCCTTCTGGCGTAAAAAACCA
This sequence comes from Euphorbia celastroides, assembly GCA_948291685.1. Lineage (NCBI taxonomy): Eukaryota > Viridiplantae > Streptophyta > Magnoliopsida > Malpighiales > Euphorbiaceae > Euphorbia > Euphorbia celastroides. Next base: position 1,108 of record CAOJBJ012005880.1, on the reverse strand, counting down.
AGATACTTGTCTCGATTTTTTGGATCGCGAAGGGGTAGAGGAGAAAAAAAAAATGTAATTTGGAATATATAGGAAGCAAGAAGGGCTTTACTGGCTGCAGATGATATTTGTCTGACTACTGATGTTGACCGTGAAGAAGTTTTTTGCTTCATCCATTGTCAGTGCAGCATCTCATTTCAGGATGTGTTGGTCTACAGGAAAGTTTAGGCACCTCCCTGTTGTTGAAAATGGTGAAGTTATTGCAATTTTGGACATCACCAAGTGTCTTTATGATGCCATATCTAAAATGGAGAAGGCTGCAGAGCAGGGGAGTGCAATTGCTGCTGCAGTTGAAGGGGTGGAACGCCAATGGGGGAGCAATTTCTCTGGTGACTGATCTTTGTGCTTTTGATACATATGATATCAAATTGCTTTTTCTTATTGTTGGTAGCTAAGCTATATGATTGACGCTTCTGTTTTGATAATTTAGACAATTATGCACTTGGTGTTATGACTTTATCTATATGCTGCTTTAATCAAGAAGTGATGCTTGACAAAAAAGACTTAGCTATCTGTCAAATCTGTTATATGGCAATCAAAATCCAATAATGATGTTAGCTGAAAAGACATCCTGCAATGTTTTGATCTAATTTATTTGCCCACATTTTAGTAACTGTATCATGATTACCTCTATATAATAAGTGTCGACTGAGTGCAAGTAACTGCTGTGCATTATTTTTTCTTTCATTTTCTAAATAGGATGACAAGAAAAATTGACTTGTTCAATCGGATTTATATATGTTCGCTTATTCTTTTCCGTAATATTCATTTCAGCTTCAACTTTCATAGAGACTTTGAGGGAGCGGATGTTCAAACCTACTTTGTCTACTATCATTGGTGAACAGACCAAGTAACTTTCCATTGGTTTTATAAAAATTTTATCTTCATAACAGCAGATAGTGTTATTGGTATTACCGATATTTATAGTTATATATGTTTTCAGGGTTGCAATTGCTTCACCATCAGATTCTGTGTATGTTGCTGCCAAAAGGATGCGTGATTTACGAGTTAATTCAGTTATCATTTTGACAGGAAACAAAGTTCAGGGGATACTCACGTACTATTCTTT
>CAOJBJ012002362.1:0-13793 GCA_948291685.1 Euphorbia celastroides | reverse complement strand
CGTTCACTTGGGAAATGTGGCTCGTTACCGGTGCTTTTTTTCTCTTGATTGGGGCTGTTGTTTGGATTCTAGAACACCGGTTTAATCATGAATTTCGCGGTCCTCCAATGCAACAACTTGTAACCATATTCTGGTCAGTATGCCTTTCAGGATGATCCTGTTTCTTGTTTTTCATACACTGACATTAGTTTTTGTGCCTTCCAGGTTTAGTTTCTCAACAATGTTTTTCTCCCACAGTAAGTGAATCGATACTCTTATTTCTTTCTTTAATTGAACAATTCTTTCGGATTTCTTACCACATTTTGAAACTTGGGCTTGTAGGAGAGAACACTGTGAGTTCCTTGGGGCGTTTGGTGCTGATCATATGGCTATTCGTTGTCCTGATAATCAACTCGAGCTACACGGCCAGTTTGACATCAATCCTCACAGTGCAGCAACTAACATCGAGAATCGAAGGGATTGACTCCTTGACTTCAGGTAACGAACCGATTGGGATTCAAGAAGGTTCATTTGCTTGGAGGTACCTGGTTGATGAACTCAACATAGCAGAATCTCGGCTAGTGAAATTGAAAAACCAAGATGATTACCTTAAATACCTTGAACTTGGACCAAACAATGGCGGGGTGGCTGCTGTTGTTGACGAGCTTCCTTATGTTGAACTTTTCTTGTCCAGTAGTAATTGCAGGTTCAGGACAGTCGGCCAGGAGTTCACCAAAAGCGGCTGGGGATTCGTGAGTATCAAATTCTAGTTTTTTCAAATGGCATAATGCATAGCATCTTGTTCTCTAAACTTGCTAAAGTTTTTATCGCTTCCTAAACTTGTCTTTAATAGCCACTTGGCTCCCTGAACTTGTCTAGAACACACCTATATATCTAGGAATTTTACATGTTAACTTCCGGTTGGAATAAAAATGCGCTTAGGGGGGCCAATTAGTGCATTTTTGTAAACTGAAGGGGGGTAAACTAATACATTTTTGCGAGTATAGGAATTTTCAAAATTTAGGGGGGCATGAGACTATTAGTGACGAGTTCAAAGGGTTCTGATGTATTAGGCTTTTTTAAATTTTAAGATTTGATATCTGTTATAATCTTGGTAATTGGTGGTTGCAGGCATTTCAAAGGGATTCCCCTCTTGCAGTTGACTTATCAACAGCAATCCTGCAACTCTCGGAGAACGGGGACCTGCAAAAGATTCATAACAAATGGCTGATGCGAACCGGATGCACAATGCAAATTGACGAAGAGAGTAACCGGCTATCGCTCAATAGCTTTTGGGGCCTATTTCTCATCTCGGGCATAGCATGCTTCATTGCTCTGACCGTGTTCTTCTGCCACATCATATGCCAGTACCGTAAATTCACCCCCCAAGAGCCACCACAAGAGGTGGAGGGGGAGGAGATCGAGCCTGCAAGGCCCAGACGCACTCTTCGGTCAACGAGTTTCAAGGATTTGATGGAATTTATTGACAAGAAAGAGGTAGAAATTAAACACATGCTAAAAGGGAAGAGTGTTGACAATAAGCAAAAACATAGTTCAAGTGTGGATGCGCAGTCTAGTTCATCTGCTTAAGGGGGGAATTTTCTACTGTCTTCTTTGAAATCAAAATTAGAGATAAGTGGTACTAAAATTTTCCCCTAATCATTATATAAGTAAAAATTAGGCATTAACAGATGTTATGATGGAAGACCATTTAGCAATTGTTTACATATATTTATGTAGTATATCTTCTTCTCAATAGCATGGATAGAGAGCTCGTATGTATTCACTTCTACGTTTTCCAAGTCCTTCATAAAGTAGGACTGTGACTTGAGAAATTAAAGCAACTGCAAATTACTGTAATCTGTATTGTATGCTTCATATTTCTTGATTAGTGTTAAATGAAAGTGAAGAATTTAGAGTTCATTAAAAAATCTCAATCTGTACAATTAGGTAAAAACCAAACGTAGCTCTAAGAATATAGCTTCCATTTAATGTTACAAGTCCGTAGAATATACATGAAAAGGTATACTTCAAAGTCCAAACCATCCACGTTCAAGGAGCTTACAATTTGAGCCTTAATTTAAGGCACAACACCACCATATTCTCTTAACACTCCTTTTTTCTGATAAAATCTTTAAACCCCTTTTAAACACTTTAGTTCACACTAATTAATTATAAATCAAGTCAAATTGCAGTCAGGCTTTGATCAAGCCAATCATAGTTCATAAGTAAAATTGCACTATATAAGTAAAATTGGATGCTGAATGAGTAAAATTGCATTATATAAGTAAAATTGACATGTCAGCTCAAAAGCCAAATGAGTAAAATTGCAACTCATCACCCAAAAAAAAAAAGAACTCGGAAGATAAAATCTTTAAGAGAAACAAGCATGAAGTAATTAATAATTCAAGACTTTGCCTTTCTTTTGGTGATAAATAGCTGAATCCTTTTTGAGTTGATTATTATTTCACAAAAAAAGCCGGTAACTACGGCTCAGTAACGCAAATTTGTAAGCAAATCTTGGAGAGACTAGACAATGTTGAAGTGTGAGAACAAGGAATCCACCATTCTTCATTCCAGTTGAACTTCTCTCTTCGGGGGCTCAATCTGCAAATAAGTGTATGGCTCTGTGGGTTCCTCCCTGCACAACCATATCATCATTCAGAGATGATTTATTTTATACATGTTACGATCTTCATGTTATTAATCACAAAGACTAACCACAGAAAATATGTCAACCTAATTCCTCCTCTCCACACTATGAGACCATATTCATTGAATACAGAGCAGATCTGCTATGACATTTCTAAAGTTTTCCAGGTTGGACAATGATAAGAGGTACAGAAACGCTGCCATAGATTAATACAATATTACTTTGATGCATTAGTTCCAAACAACTACAATGTTTGCCAACAGGAAAAAGCCCTGCTGATAACTAGCTAATACAATCTATCAAATTATCCTGCCATGCTAAAACTTGATAGGATTTGTAGTACGAGCGTGAATGATTAAAAGATGAACATACCCAGGTTTGGAGCGCATGCACTGCAAGAAGAGCTTAAAAGGTCCTGGAACTGTTTTAAACGGATTTCCTTCAAAACAGGCCTACAAAAAGAAAAACAATAAGATTTTACCACATTTAGCATAAAGCATTAAGGGGGGACATTACATCATTAAACTTTACAGCAAAGAACAATATTGAAGAAAATTATGTTCAAGGATCAACCGCGCTACTTTATCCGGCTGACACGTTGGGTTCCATATGGCCACACAAATAAATATAAAGAACATCAAGGAGTTCAGGCATTCCTGGTTAAACACAATAGTCCTATTGTTTCAAAATAAACCATACAAAGAGGTTCAACATTATCTTTTGGTAATTATCTTCACTATTATACATTTTAACTTGAACACTTTTACGGGCAAACAAAACTTAAGAACTTCAATGAATGGTACTTTTGGAAAAACTGAAATAACTGAATCTGCAATTTTTGAATTGGATCAACTCAAAGAAATGCATTAAGCTTTGACTTGTGGAAAATCATGAGTCAACCACAAATCAAGCTAGATTCTACCCATCAATGTTCTGTTTCTTGCAATATAGTCCATCAAAAACATGTGCATAAGCTATCTGTTTATGTTAGGAGATGATTGATAATGGCAGTAACCCAGTTATTTCCAACAAGGTTTACAAATTCGAAAATGCTTCACGAGTATGGGTAAGGTTTATAGTCCCATTAGTCGTCCCAATACAAATATGGCAAGCGTTATTTCATGATATCATCCAAGCATGTCAAAATGCACTTATGGAAAGTCGAAACACGGGACTGAAAAGGATAAAAGAATAATTCCTTGCGATATTCTAGCCTCTTTCTCAAAATATGTAAGATGTAGGCTGATTTCTTCAAGTAGAAAACAGAGGCATCATTTCGTCATAAAAAGTAGGATCACGAACAATATATAATCACTTAGAATAATAGTTGAAATATGTGTTGGATACCTCGAGGTTAGAGTATCTCTGCCTTTTAAAGAGAATCGACATTAGCTGTGAATCTAGTCACTACAAATCCATTTGAGGATTTGTCTCTCACAAAAGGATTTTTAGTTTTGTATATGCTTTGGCTACAGAAGTTACAACGAAAACAAAAACTGAGACTTGTTTCTTCTGTAGAAACTTGTACAAGGGTGGTTTTGTATTTGGGAGCTGTTTCTTCCTACTGCATCATCTTTATAATAAATTAGCTCTCAACATTTCATTGGATTGATGCACAACGCGGAATTATATCCCCATACTCTATTTGAATTCCAAAAAACCGCAATTTCAGCCATCTTTGAAGAATCCCCCTTTCACAATGTTCTTACTATGAAAAGTGTAAACAAAAATTCACAAAAGACACCTAAGAGTTCATACATACATTACAGCTGGTAAAGGGTGAACTAGTTGTTCTATGAAAACCTTCAGCCTAGTATAACATGAATTCATAATGAAGAGCAGGTAGGAAATGATAAGTATAAGAAAGTACTTGGATAACAGCTCGATCATTGCATCTGTGTGCCTTTGGTTGACGGTGCTCTCCTTCCGGCGTACCCCATGGGCTCTCCCTCCTCGGCACTGGCCTCGTCTCGCTCATCTTCTCTGTAAATACTCCACTATGGAACCCTAACTGCTAATTTTGATTTGCCCGAAACGACGTGCCGTGTCGCTTCACGTTTTGTTTTTTGAAGCGACGAAATCGCCGAGTATTTCCAAACTGGCAACGGCGTCGTTTCATGGTCAATACACGAGTAGTTAACTACTAGTTCGTTAGATCCGCTTTCTTCTCAGATTAGCATTGTCTGTAGTTTGAATAGCATTGTGTGAATTGCAGGGAGGAAACAGCAGAAATCGACAATGGGGGCACTCACAGCAGTAATCGACGCCATACTCTTCCTCTTCTTTCTCCTTATCGCCGTCGCTGCGCCGGCAATCGACGCCCAGACTTGTCTCCCTCTCCACCTCTTTCCTAATTTCCTGGTTGATCTCAAGAAGCAGTACGCCGAATCCTATGGCGACTACCTCGTCTCCGAGAAGCCACATTTCTTCGTCGGAATCGTCTGGCTAGAGCTCCTTTTCCAGTGGCCTCTCGCTCTTCTCAATTTGTACGGGATTTTGGCTTCCAAACGTTGGTATCGCACCATTTGCTTGATCTACGGCGCTTCCGTCACCACATCTATGGTAATTCTTGTTTCATCTTTTCAATCTTCAGTTGAACAGTTCGTAGGATTGATTAGGTGCCGGATTGATATCTGATTCCAGGTTGCGATTCTAGCGGAGCTGAAGGGGTCAGGCAAGGCATCGGAGAAGCTGATGATGATGTACTATCCATTTCTAGGTCTTGGAGTATCAGCGATGCTACGGGGACTGATGCCTCATTCAGAGGATCCATCATTGCCCAAGAGAAATGTGTTGCCCAGGAAGAAGAGAGTTTAAGGCTCTCATTGCCATCCTTCTTTCTCCTCACGTTGATCTTTCTTTCTATAAGTATCGAGGCAACACCTCCTGAGAGCAAATTTTTGTTGTTAGTTTTTGTTTATTTAATGCCTTGTGAAATTCGCATGGCTTTGGATTGAATCACCGGTTCAGATCATAATATATATTTTCTTTCATTGAACAAAGTTTTCATGCGTCTTTTTGCCGATTGATGGAATCTTTGCAAATTTTCTGATGCATTGCTGTTTTGGTTTCCAACTATTCTATTTCTCTTTGTTTAAATCTTTGTTCTGCATAGTCTTCCTGGTTTGTTTGTTTAATTTTGAGTTTGCACCATGAGATGGATAGAAAGGTCCAATTATTGGGAATCAAAGGTAATGATCTTGACATATACAATCAGAACTCGTCACCCTTGCATCGGTCAGATTTGGTTTTTGTGTAATGGGAACTTTGCTGCTTTCGAAGGAAGTATTCACAGTACAATGTAGTGTATCTTATGGTATATACACTGCTCCATCTTTTACGTTGTTGAAATAAATGGATAGAATAACTGGATAAGACTATAAGAGCTAACAACAGCCAGATTTAATTTTCGTTGTATACAGTTGAGGCTGGAATTTCAATGCAGGAGGAAGTATCTTTGGAGGTAAGAACCAGAAATTTTCCCCAAGTGCTTGGCTTTTTGTTAATGCATATGCATATAAAGGATAAATAAATCCTCTTCAATTGGCCGATGACTCTTTTTTATAAACTGAAGCAGGCAAACCTTTTCTTATCAAGCTAGCCATGGAACTTGCACATTGACTGTTTTCCAAGAAAATCGGTAGACTATCTACTTTAATCATAAATTCATTCATTTACTGCATATATCTTTGAATCACTGTTAAGTCTAATTTGTCCGCTGCATATGATCATTAGTGAATTATGCTTGATTCCACCTACAATTCTAAATATTTTGTAGAGTTGTAATTATGTCTAAAAGTAAAGAATTTCCTACATTAGAGGCTATTTGTTTTTCTATTTACTGGAGACAAAGAGACCAAGCGTAAAATAGTCAGGGGAAAAATGTACAACATAAACTCCAAAGTCGGGTGATAATGGTAATACCTACAGCAATAACTTGCTGCTGTGTGAGCTTAAAAGGGGTACATGTACTGCTTTGGTTGTGTTGCACGAGTTAATGTTTGACTGAATTATAAATTGTTTTCCATGGTTCGATGCGGAGTGTGATGTGAATTCATAATCTGAGGGCAATTTCAATCTCTTTGCTGTCTCCCTCTTTCTTTTTGGTATGTATTGATTCTTCTGGCTGCTTTGTTCTGTTCAGAATTCTGTTTCATATTGTTTTCTTCATGATAGGTTAGTTGTTTCTAACTTTTTCAGGCATGCTTAACATGCGTGGGTTGAAGTTTCCTGCATATATGTAAGAAACCCATAGCTGGGTTATCCTAAAGAAAGAATTCTTACAGGCTAGAATAGGGGAGTATCAAAACTAGGTGATATACCTAATTTTTGTATTTATGGAAGTTTAAAGGGTTAATCCCAACTTCAGAAGCCAGGGATGCTGTCACCATTGCTGCCACTAGTATTCATGATTGGGGTTTCACCTCCGAAAGCCGCTAGATCAATTGAATTTAGGTCTTTCCTTTTAAGTTCAAGTCTTCATTTTTAGACATTGTAGCTTCTTAGTTTTTACCACCCCTTCAGATTTCCAACTAATGTCGCCATTTTTCCTTTTCATTACTGCTTGGCAAGATTGTTACCACTAATACTGCCTCCAATGAATTGTATTGATAATAGGCTAGATTCTTGCAAGAAATTAAGAATTTATAAATTCTCCATTTTTGTTAAATATTCATGCTGGGGTTTATCGGCAGTAGGTAGAGCACCGGCCACTCCCTCTAACCCTATATTTACAACAATAGAAAACTCTACTCTCTCTTCCATCACGAGGGCAAATGTTTCTCCCACTTTGTCTGGTGTGTCTTCTCTGATTTCATCACCTTTATTTTGTAGTTTTAATAATATTATTGATGAACTGGGCGCTCTTTTGATCAGTCTCCCATTTGACTCGCTCTTTTGCTTTCTGCATCTTCTATGCTAGTGATTAGGGCCTCTTTGAAAGTAAAACCCGAGGACGGCTTGATTGTGTTTTGAAACTGTCATTTGTCATGCATGGGATTGTTAACTCAAGATTGTAAATACGGTAGTGAACTCTGCTGTGATATCACATGTTGGTCTTTATGAGTGCATAGTATAGTCGGGTAAATGGCTATGAGCATCAAGGCAAGAATTAAGTGTGTATTTCAAAACTTTGATGCTAAGTTTTGAAAATCTTCTCTGGGAAAAAGTTTGTATTGATACATGTCCAGATGAAATAGTAATTCCTGGAACTTATACACTTAATGTAATAACTATTCCTAGATGGAATGGAAAAATAGTGATTCTATGAGATATAAAGAGTTAGGAATAACTATTTTATATGACAACAGATCCGATGATGGATTAGACATGATTACTCTTCCAAAGTGTTTAAAGATCTTAAATGAGTAGTTGTGAGAATTGTTACACTCAGTTAAAATGAAGATCGAACGATTATTGTGGCAAAGGTCTTAGCCTAGCGGTTAAAGACTGAAGTTGTGATCCTAGAGATTGTAGATTCGAGTCCACATTCGGGTGGGGTGGGATAAGGGTTTTTTTTTAAATATTATTGTAAGTCCATTATGAGACAAATTTTAAAAAAAAAAAAATCGAATGATTATTTTTTATAAATAGCAAGTAGGTAAATAAACTGAATCTGTGTTAGAAAACTTTGAAGTGATACTTGGGTAGAAGTATAGCTTGTATGGGTTTTGGTTCACTGCCTCCAAAATCCTTTTACAACAGAAAAGTAAAATTTGTTGTTTGGAGACAATGTCTTTAAAAACATATGTTAGTAGAAGTCTATTTGAAAGAAAAAAGAAGTATGGTGTCATTGTTGTTGTTACATGCTCTACCTTTTTTTCCTTAAAAAGGGTCAGTGCCACTCTGCTTGGGAACCCTCCTTGAAAGGCGCACGAAAGTAAATTTTTTTTTATATGAACATTTCTCAAGTTTAATTGTATAGAAGTTAGAAGTGTTTTAAAAAAAAAAGATAATTTTTTGTCTTTTGACACCCTATGTCGTCAATTGTCAAACCTTTGATCAACCAATAAGTGCTCGATAAATATGACATGATTAAGCTATCATGTAAATTGTTGCTCCGATTGAGCTAAACACATTTATCTTCTGAGTTAACTCCCGCCTTTGGGTACGCATATTCTTCAAGTAACTTTGTCATCTTCAAAAACCAATGATAATCTATTGATGTTCCAACAATAACATGTCTAAACATTGTTAACAAACTATGGCATTTACCGTGAATATTTCAAAAGAATCCATAATGTGACGAAACATTGATGAAACTACAACGCCCATGAGTTAGAGAAAAATTAAGTTTTATTGTAGCTAGTTTGTTTGACACTTTTCTTAGCTATTGATCAATTCATTATATTGTCCATCTATATGTCGTGTATTAACTTGTAAAAATAGCCAATGACACAAAGCGAATGTAGCAAAATGCCCTTGATTAAAGTGACTGGAAATGTCCAATAGGAGTGAGCTTCACACCTACTGACACTTCTATAACGCAACAAAATGAAAGAAAAACAGAGATGCAATCAATGTAGGAACAAACAATAGGGATGTAGTCACTGTAGGTACAAAATTATCCCTAATAAAAAATTTAAAACAAATGAAAAAAATGAGAGCATTGGATAAATAAGGTGTAATAAGCTGTGAAAAGTCAAAACCCGAACCCAAATCCACTCATGCAAGATATCCAAAAGGGTTCGCTCTTGACTCCTCTCTAACTTAACACCAATTTCTCCATGTTGCTAAATGTGTTCTTCAAAAATAAAAATAAAATCAGCCTGCCACAAAAATACAAACTCATCAACCTTTTAGAATGAACGAAATGGAAATACGAGGAAACTACATCCTTATCATAGTAAAAGGGAGAAATATACCGTAGAACGGTGTTGATTCAATCAAGATAATAAAGCAGCGCGAATGCGGTCAACAGTGCAGGCGATCAAGTTGTTGACAGTAGCCACTGAGTTGACAGTGAGCTTTGATGCAGGAAGTGCCTCTACCAATATCTGGAATGACAATCAACAGAGTTCCGCTGGCACCATCTGGAAATATGGCAAATCCCGATGGTAGAATTTCCACGTAATCAGAATCCCCGCCATGAACTACTACATTCATGGCATTCATATCAACGGGTGCATACACCACTAACGACACTACTGAATCGGTGCAACTCTCTTGCAGTATCAGCATATTGCTCTGGCTCGAATTTGCACTCTTCTCCACCCAACACGAAACACCAATCAATTAGCATCAGCATCTGTGATATAATGCATCGCCAACTCCCTGAAATTGTCCGGTTTCACCTACTGTCTCTTTGAACTTTGAAAAAAATGCATCAGTGAACTCATTGAATACCACGAGCCATGTTTCTAGTTGGTTAGACTTTTGAAAGATGTCGTGATGCAATTTTTAAAATCTACTAGGACATTTTCAAAACTAGTAGGAGAAATGAGACAATTTTAAGGAGCTGGTGATGCATTTAACCTACAATAATAACCACAATAGCCATTAACTTACATTAACTTTGAGAAGAGAAACACAGTTGCCAGAGGTCCGGCCAATCTCTATACGCGCCATCCGTTGCACAATTCCTCCACTCGAGAGAATATCCCACTACAAAACCCCAACACAAGTCCCGAATTTCAAAACATGTTGAATGCCCGAATTACATAAAAAAAAAAAGAAACTCGAGTACCTGAGGGCGAGAGTTTTCATTGCGAAGATAGTCGAAAACCTGGGTGAGGGCCACAGGGAGCCAAAGAGTAGTAGCAGCACTAAGAATAAGTCCGGAGGGTCGGCCCGGATCATCTTCACACGTTCTAGACACAACCCTGACATCATCAGCACCGGTGCCTGCAAGTGAGGTCCATATCTGTGCATTTGATGCGCTCACGCCATGACAGAAACTGAGAACCATTCGTTCAGCGAGCTTCAAGGTGCTCTTAACCCTGAGTTGGCTTGTAATAACTCCGACAGGAATGTTGGTTGCCAGTGCAGTTGCAAGCCTTTGACATTGCCTGTCGAGTGTTGCCACCCAGCGTTTTGCCCCGAATGCAAGTCCCTGAGCTTATTAGGTTCTTGTACAGATTGTGCGCTCCTCCCCCATCTACTTCCACGTTTTCAATCCATGTTACCTGATTGAAGAATTAATGTTGGAGTCAGTTAAACTATAAAAGCTAGGAGGAAAATGAGGGTAGAATCTTCGGTATAAATGAGGAAAGTGAGGGTAAATTCTTAAATTGCTAAAACTCCTAACGAAAAGGAAGAAGAACAAACAAAAATAATGATTTCTATGTGTTTAAAACAGAAAAATGAAATTATGAGAGCTTAAACAGCGTTGTTTAGCTTAAAAATGAGGGGAGTCATTGTCAAAGGAAATGTTCTTTTGTCGCTGACTTGTTTCTGATAGAAAAAGAATATGGAACACTCAAATCCAGCAATTTTGTGGCCAAAGAAAAACAAGAGAAACTAGAAAGATGAGAAAAGATAGGTGACCTTAGAGTAGCCACTGGGAGTTTCTTGAATTAAGCAACCAGAAGGCCTTTTCCAACAATTAGAAGTGGGAGTCGGTCTTATGTTGTCCAAGGAAACATCTACCACTGCCCAAATCCCTTCGCCGTGTTGTTTGCAATATCTCACAAAGTAACTCTCTCGAACACCAACTAGTGGAGTTGGCAGGTTCAGTTCAGCAGCCATCTGCAACATATCATGTTTAAAAACACATTTACACTACTACTCGAATTACACTATGCTACAAAATTCCAAGGCAAAAAGTTTCTATCTACGATCATTTCTATTAACTATGTCATTAAGCATAACAGAAATGTTACGTACCTCCCATATTGGCATTGTAATTTTCCAAATAACCATATCTAGAATAACTTGCGACTTACGGACTTAGTTTTGTTTACTATTTAATTTTATACCAAAAGGGAGCTAGTGATTGGTTCGATCATTTAATTTATTATTCTTTATTGTCGAATCTGAAAGAATCTTAACGTACCGCTAAATTTAAATAAACCACTCATACCGCGTGTAGATTTACACTGAATTTTTAACTATTAATTAAGTTAAGTGACAAAAAAAATTGATTGTATACTATTTTAAACCGTCTCCTAAATAAAGGAAACTTAGAAACAGATATTGATATTACCACTTGAAGGGCTCCATTATAATTTCCAGCAACTCCAGTTGAAAGTAGTTCAAGTGTAAAGGCTTTGGATACAATCCCAGAGAACACTGCAGACCATTGTTGCTGAAAAAAAAAGCTCGAGTTACCGCAACTTTAAAAGAACAAAAACATTAGCATACACATTACACAAGCACAAATAAAATTTTGAAAATAGTGAAAATAGACACCGCATCCATAAGATACCCAACAAGGTTAATGTGATTCATAACAATCACTGCCGATTCTCTCGAAGCCTCGCATCTAAAACCATTAAGTTTCAGTCCAAATCCTCTCGGAAACCTCCTAAGATATTCTTCTTCATTCAGTACAACATTCGTTCCATCGAGATTCGGAACCCACAAGGGTTGGCCCATTGGAGCCATAGTAATGAATTCCTGCATGGCAGAAACCGCCAGCTGTAAAATCATATTTTTTTCAGTTTCACTCGGAGCACTTATCGATCTAAGCAAGCCGCCAGCCAAATACATCTCCCCTCCAATGTCAGCCTCTTGTCCCCCAAAATTCCCAGCCCCGAGCTCAAGAGCCCTTACGGTTGATGGAAGGAGAGGATAGCTTGTCGTTGGGTTGCTAATATGCTTTGTAGCAACGATGGGGATCTTCTCAATCTGCAAACAAAATGGAGAATTAATGGAAAATTTAAGCGATGTGCTAATATAAAATCATCGATGTAAGTTAGCGAATACACTACCTCTTCTCTGAGTCTAGCATTTTCGAGGCGAAGATGATGTTCTTCAAATGACATTTCACCTAGAGCAGTTGGTCCCCATTATCAATAATCATAAACATACCAATTAATATAATATAGAATTAAAAAGCGAATTACGCTTCCATCTCTTGGATCTGCCGATGGTATTTTTTATTTTTGTTAGGGCGAGGTTCTTGACTTTGACCTTGATCCTCACCGGAGCCGCCACCCTCGGGGTTGTCACTGCCGGATTTTGTGTTAGCAGTAAAAGAAAATCCGTACTCTCTGAAGTCACATCCAGTTGATGGAGTGGTGTGTCCAGCAGATTCGGCTGTAACATTGTTATATCTACACATCTTTAAGAAATCTTCAACCCCATTGTTTTTCAATTTCACCAAAAAGCACTGTCAAACTTATTTTTTGATTTCATTTTGTTGCTTAATTAACAAATGTTAAAATACCGGAGGGTTGACGCGGTTTGAGAAAATCGAAAAGGATTTTCTTTAAACGGAAATTGCTTTGACTAATGACCTAAATTACCGACATAATATCATTGTTTCCTGTAGAGGAAGAAGAAGAACACAGACCTGAGTAAGAGCGAGAGCTGAATCAAACTCATTAACGTCGGCAAAAGTGGAGATCATCGGCCGGTCGGAATCATCAGTCCGGCGGGCATTTCTCACTGCCCAAACACCCTTTCTATTAAATCCGAGTTATAATTAATAAAATAAAGGAAAATGAAAAGAAAACAAAATTAAAAAAACACACAAAAGAGACGAAAAAACACAGATACAAATGCGGTTTTGGCGTTGAAATTGGTCGTCTTGTTCAGTCTCTTACGTAATGAATGTAAAGAATAACAAAATATAATACTAAACAGATATGACAATTTCATTTTCAAAATACCGCTGTTAAATGCAAGAAAAATAGGGATAATTGTATTTTATTAGAGAAATGCCACAGGAAAGAAAGAATTATTTAATTTGAGAACTGATGAAGAGAGGAATACCTGGGAGGAATGAGGATTTGGTGAGCTTTTAAAAGGGATTTGATCGACAGCTATGGCAAGATTTTATATGGAAATAAGTAGGTGAGCACTGAAAAAAAAACAAAAAAATCTCAAAAGGAAATAAAAAAAAACAAAGAATAAGAAGATGGAGAAGATGAAGAGAAAGATGAAAAAGAGACAGAGAGGAGTAATGGGAGAGGGTGCAATTGCATTTATTGCGTGGACTGTTCTTACTCTTCTTCACTCACACACACTTATTATTTTATTGTTTTATTCTCTATTTATT
>CAOJBJ012001118.1:0-13077 GCA_948291685.1 Euphorbia celastroides | reverse complement strand
CCGCAACATAATCTCGCAAGAGAAATTAGATTATGAAGGGATCATCTGATTGAAGATGTGATCAACAATCTCACTAGTCAAGTGAGAACCCGGAGGCAACTGAACCAGCAAATGAGTCATGCAGCGTTTGTCTCTCTCATAGAGCCAAAGAAGTTCCAATATGCTGAAGGAGATGAAAGTTGGATGATGGCCATGCAAGAAGAGCTAGACCAATTCACCAGAAATGAGTTCTGGGATCTTGTTCCTCTACCCGAAGGAAAATTCATCATTGGAACCAAATGGGTATTTCGGAACAAACTTCATGAATCTGGTGTAGTTGTCAGAAACAAAGCTAGATTGGTAGCTCAAGGATACAACCAGCAAGAAGGCATAGACTATGAAGAAACCTTTGCCCCTGTTGCAAGGTTAGAGGCAACCCAGATTCTGTGTGCATTCGCTTCCTACACTGGTTTTACTCTCTACCAGATGGATGTGAAGAGTGCATTTCTAAATGGTGTAATCCAAGAAGAAGTCTATGTGAAGCAGCCACCTGGATTCAAAGATTCGAAGCATCTGAAGTATGTCTACAAGCTGAAGAAAGCTCTTTGTGGACTGAAACAGGCTCCAAGAGCTTGGTATGAGAGATTGACATCCTTTATAATCTCAAAAGGATATACCAGAGGAAAGGCTGATACAACTCTCTTTATCAAGAAGAAAAAGAATGATGTCATCCTAGTCCAGATCTATGTGGATGATATTATCTTTGGTGCAATAGATGAGAAGCTTTGCCAACAATTCAGCTCACAAATGAAGGAAGAATTCGAGATGTCCATGATGGGAGAACTAATCTTCTTTCTAGGACTTCAGATCAAGTAGATCTCAACAGGAATCTTCATTAGTCAAGCTAAATATGTGAAAGAACTTCTGAAGAAGTTTGATATGCACAAAGCCAAAGCTATGTCAACTCCCATGAGTCCGTACACATCACTTTCAAAGGATCTGGATGAAAAGGAAGTTGATCAAAAGCTATACAGAGGAATGATTGGATCACTACTAGCAGACCAGACATCCATTATGCAATCTACTATTGTGCAAGATTCCAGTCATGTCCTAAGGAATCCCACCTCAAAGCAACAAATAGAATCTTGAGGTATCTTATAGGAACTCCAGAAGTTGGACTATGGTATCCAAGTAATGGAGCCTTCAACCTAAGAGGATTCACTGATGCTGACTATGAAAGAGACTCATGGAAAGAAAAAGCACCTCCGGAGGATGTCATATCCTTGGAGATTTTTTAATCTCTTGGTACAGCAAGAAGCAAACTTTAGTTGCTCTTTCTACAACAGAACCAGAATACATGGCTGCTGGAAGCTGTGTTGCATAATTATTATGGATCAAGCAGTAACTTGAAGATTATGGAGTTAAGACCGGATGTGTTCAAGTGATGTGTGATAACAAAAGTTCAATCATTGTATCAAAGAATCCAGATCTCCATAATAGAATGAAGCATGTCAGTATAAGGCATCATTTCATCCGAGATCACGTCAATAAGAAGGATGTTGAACTGATATATATTCTGACTGTTGATCAGAAAGCTTATATCTTTACTAAACCATTGAGTAAAGATCAGTTTGCAAGGCTAAGGGAGGCAATTGGAATGACAAATCCAATTTGAAGAAATTTCGGAAGAAACAACTTGATCTGGAACTACAGTCAGCCACGTCACTCGACAAAGGAGAGAGAAAAGCGGCAAGTGGCAGGAAACGTGCAGGGAGTTACTACAAGTTTAAATTTTTGAAAATTAAACCTATCACTCATTGGCGGTAATAATTGGAGAGATAAAAATGGAAACCGTTCAACTTCGATCAACCAACCTAAGCTATTCCGTGTTCTTTTAACAGATCCGGAGTACGCTTTTACCCATTCTCTCTTTGCCTACTTAAACTTTGAGTTTTTACCCTAAACTTCCTACGCGTTTAACACTCTACTGTTACTCTGCAAAAATCAAAACTCAGAAACCCCAAATTTTCTTAAACCCTAACCTTCAGAAGAAATGTCCACTAGTTCTTTGAATCAAATGGCAAGAACCAAAACCCCTTCCATTCTAGAAGATTTAGAAGAAGAAATTTGAGAAGTACAAGAAGGAAGATTTCAACAGCTGTGGTTTCAAAGAATTAAAGGACGTCATTGCTTCTGAATACCTAGTAGATGAATATATGTTTGAAACTACTCCATACAATGAAGTGATCAAGCAGCAGAACCTAGAGAAGTTCTTCAGGATCGGTAAAGTCACGTATCCAAAGCTCGTGACAGAATTCTATGATAATCTGATGTATCATAGAGAGTTGGATGTTATCAAAACAAAGGTGAAAGGAAAGGAGTTCATAATCGATCCAGAATGGTTTGTGGACCATTTAGAGATGTCAAATTCTGGGTTGAAGTTGAAAGAATGATAAGAGAAGAATGTTCAGTACGATCCGAAGATGTGGCTTCCGGAGAGATACTTTGGGGAGAAATACTCTACAAACTGGCCAGAAGAACCGAGAAAAGTTCACTTCATTGTCTCCCATCTGATCGTGCCTAAGATAGGATCAAGCAATTTGATATCAAATTTCCATCAATGCCTGTGCAATGTTTGTGTCAAAGCAGAGAAGTCAACATCCCAGTGCTCATCATTAACTACATAAAGTACAATAGGTATGCTTATGGGAATCTCATTACATTCATCTGTTCTGAGAATCATATCTTTGGAGAAGAAAAGGATGCCAAAGTTGGGAAGGCCATCACACCAGCAACGTTTGGTAAACTAAAAAGTAAGAAGAAGTGGGATGAAGAGAAGGCAATCAAGGAGAGAGATGAGAATAACAAAAAGAGGAAGCTCCAGAAGGAAGGAGAGGAAGAGATTGAGCCTTCATCTAAAAAGACACAGAAACCTCTTGTTCCAAAGGATAAGAAGAAGGGAAACATTAGTGTGAGCACGGGATTTAGCCCGGGGTCAATGAAGAACCAATCTTGGCATTGACTACCTCGGATCAAAAGTTGGACAAAGTCAGAGCTAGAGTCTAGAGCTTAATCGTCCAAAGTCAAAAAGTATCGAAATCTCCCGGAAGGTATATGAAATGATATAAGAACTTTCAAAACTGAAATTTGGAGTCAAATGAACTTGATTTTGAGTTAAAAACATATTTTAAGAGTTTTTGGAAGCAAAACGGGTGTTTTCGGGGCTTAAAAACGCATAAAAACCAATTTGGAAACACTGTCTTGGATAGACAGGCGTGGAGGTCCACACCTGTCACCCAGACAGGCGTGGAGGTCCACGCCTGTCACCCAGCCAGGCGTGGAGGTCCACGCCTATCTAGACAGGCGTGGATGTCCACGCCTGTCTTTACGTGGACAGCACTTCTATCATTAATTTCTGAATTAATTTCACTTCCCGAATAGCTGAAACAATTTGGGAAGCCCTACGGACGGTTTTAGCCTATAAAAGGGGCTCAAATCCAGCCTTTAGAGTGGGGACTCACTGAAAACAACAAGTTTTCAATAACTTTCAATTCTCTAGCTTTTTTTGTTCGGGTTTTTGCAAAATCAAGCTTTTAAGCTCTGTTCTATTCAGTTTTTATTCCAATTGCTTTCAAAACTCAAGATTTTCTGAAATTAAGTTTTCATAAACTGATTTCAAAGTTTCAAAATTGATTTTGAGTCCCCGGGAGGTTCCGTTCGTGACTCAGGATTGAAAAGGCTCAACTCTGCTCAGCTTCGTTCTTCAAAGATTCGAGGTTAGTAACTGAGACCCAAAAGCTTTAAATCCCATATTTTGTTGTTTGTTGTGATTTCTCATGTTTCGGGATCTTAAAATGTGAAATTGAATCTAAATAGTCGTTTTCATACCGGGTATAAATCAAATATATCTTGTACAGTAATTTCCTGATTTAGGGCGTAATCTGTTTCATCATTTTTCATTAGGTTTGGTGCTCTGTTGTATTTTTCTCACAATTTTACCTTGAAATACACTCAAATGTAATTCTAAAAAGTGTAAAATCACCTTAATCAGGTTTGTAGAAAAAAAGATAAAATTCACTGAAGTTGACTTAAAATCTGTAGCGTTTTCTGGACATGGAGGATGTTTCTCAATAGTTTACTTTCTGTAAATCGAAACTGATCGGGACTAATTTTCATGTAAACTAGACTAAATTAGGATTCTTTAAATAAAATTTTAACTTGATTTGACTTCGGGAAGGCATGTAAATAATTAATTCATTCTACTGTAACGTTTTCAGTAGATTCTGGACTGGTCTGTAAATAAAGTTGAATTTGAATAGGTTTTAGGTATCCAATTGATATGGAATTTTTACCATAGGTTCCTAACTTATATATTAATTTGTGGTTAAAATTTGAGGTCAATCTGAGTTTTTTTAGTATTTTTCCTAATTAGGTATTTCCAATACAGTAAATCTACCTTTTTTGTAAATAGATTCCTTTTTAATGTTTTGTAATAAATAAATGGTTTCTTGTTTTGTAAAATAGGTAAACCTTGTGAAATCACCTTTTTAGTAAATTCTAATTTATAAATAAAGTTTCTTTGAGTTAATTAGGAAGACTTGAATTAATTTGGATCTTTGAGTTAATTAAGAAAATTGACATTTAAATTAAATTAGAAGTTAAAGGTTTTGTAAATGGGAAATAAAATGGTTTCTTTTTATGAATAATTTATAAATAGGAATAAAGTGTAATTAATTTGTAAATGACTTGTAATTAATTGAATTAACTTGTAAATTCCATTTTAAGCTCCCTTAGGGTTTAAGGTTTGTTTTTAGACTAATTTGTAACATGTATACTTTGTTTATGTTTTGTTATACCATTTATTATTGCATTGCTTGAGCATGAGAATAAGAAAATAAATTGAACCAAAATGTAGGATTAAGGCTTTAGGAATCAAATCAATAAACTATTTTGGATTTTCCTTGTCATGAATTTGGTGGGATAGTAAGCAAGTTGTCCGAACCTAGATCTCTGGAAAAGTGTTGTTGGGTCCTTTAAGGAGGGTTTGACGGCACGGATTAATTCCCGATAAAGATGAATCGGGTGGCGACTCTAACACTTTGCCTTAGAACTATGTTCAAGTCTGACTTTTTAATCAAATGATTTTCAACTATGGTTTTTATCATAAAAACAATCCCCCAGCTGTCCCTTCAGTCAGCTTATGCCCCTCGGAATGTCGGAAAAGAACCGGGGACAGGAAAGATCGGCCCCCGCGCAAGAACGTCGTCTGCTCACAATTAGTTCTTCAAATGCATCTTCTCAGAGGATAACTAGGCAAACTAGCCTAAAGATTCAAGAACAAAGAGTTGAAACCTAGAGAATGGGAACAATAAGTGAGAAAGGGAGTGACAGTGAAGCAACAGAGGATGAAGAATTCATAATTCAACTGAAGAAAAGAAAGAGATCTCCAGTCAAGTAAGTTGAACCAGTTGAAACTGCACTAGGAGAGGTTGAAGTTGTTCAAACAACCTCCAAGCCAAAAAGACGATTTCAGAAAGGAATAAAGAAAGTGCAAGATGTTCAAAATTTGGAGATAGAAGAAGTAACTACAGAAGAATTCAACCAAGCAGAAAGGGAGAAAGAAGTGGAAGAAGATAGGCAAGAAAAAGTTGATATGGCTTATATTGATACTACACCGCTAGAGACACTTCAAAGCAAAGCATCTGGAAATGAAGATGATACAACAACAGTTAACGAGGTAGAAAAGGAAGCTACAAATGCTCAACTAGATCCACTTGTGAAGAGCCTCCATTGACATTTAATGCTCCATTAGCTCCTCAAGCCTTCAGGGAAAAACCGGTCTGTTACAACAAGGACAGACAGGAGATGAGAATGATTAAGCCAACAAGGCCTATTGTTGAATATGATCCAGCAAAAGAACCTTTTTTGAATTTCAGTGACCAAGTTGCAGAGTTTCCTCAACCAGAAGGCAACGTAGAGAAGATAGAGAAAGTAGCAAAAATGATGGAATCTGTTATGAGCCAATCAGTTGGGGAATAAAGGCAGGAGGTGCCTGAAATAGCTGCTGAAGATGATCATCCAACAATAGAAGAAGAACCTGCTGCAGATCATGTCTCCTAACAGAGGAGCAAGTCAAAGAAAATGAAGATGCTCACCTTGGAAAAGAACCAGCGCAAATAGATGCCCTATATAAAGTTGAAGAAACAGGGGTCTATTCTGTATAAGAACCTCAGGAAACCAATCAGAGACAGTTGATTTTGTTTCAAGCACCAACTCCAATATCAATTTTGATACCTGGAGGAGGAGAGGTTCTTCAAGGCCTTTTTCTGAATGCAATATCTGAGGAATCACAACCTCAAGTATCTGTTGAGGACAAAGCCACTGAGGAAGAACCCAAGGTGCCAACTCTGGAACAACCTGTTCTCGGAGGAGAAGAAGCACAATGTTAGAAACTCTAGACTCTGTAGTAGCAATAGCATCAACTGCTCCTGTAGATGAGGGTACTCGAGCTGAGGAAAACATAGGAGAATCAGAGAAGAAGTCAACCTCTTCAAGTTCATCCTCAAGCCACAAGGAGAAAAGCAATGAGAAATCTATTCCTAATCCATTTGCTCACCCAGAAGTTCAGGAAGAAGTAGAAGATCCTCAATCAAGTGATGATAGGCTTGCTGTTGCAGCTAATATCTTACAACAGGTTGCAGAGAGGAAGAAGAAGGAGAAGTCCACTGTTGTCTAGGAAATACAAGGCATTAACTCATCACTAAAGCGATTGGAGAAGGAGAAAGCAAATCTGGACATATTAGTGGAAGATGTCAAGAAGCTCCAACTTGGACTACCAACATCAAGCGCCATTTCGCTAGCCACGAGGTCTGTTCTTCGCTCTACTCTTGAAGGATTTGACAATTCAGTGAAGAAGCTTACAGAAGCATCAGAGAGCATGGAGAAGAAGATTGGTGAGTGCTCAAGTCAAGTATTAACTCAAGTCTCGACCTCTGCCGTTGAAACCAAGGATTTGCTGAAAAAGCTCACAAGAGATTCAGAATGGGCTGAAAGATGAAATCAAGAAGGAGCTTGATCAGCATTTGAAGAACCTCACCAAACAGCATAAGGCAGCCAATGCTCAAAAACAGTCCTCCTACAAAACTAAAGTTGTTCAAGAAATCAAGAATGCACTTGCCGGAGTCAAAGAAGAGATAATCAAGGAAATCTCTTCTAACAATGGGATTACTAAAGCTGAAATGGATGTCATAAAGACTGAGATTGTCAATGAGACTTCATACATCAAAGCATCAGTTGACTCTCTCGTTGATAGAGTTCAAACTCTGTCCTTGAAACTAGAAGCAGTCCCTCCGATTAATCCTTTTCGGATGCATGAAAGTGCTATACTCCCATTCCTCCAGAATTTGGTCCAGCAGTTACACGATTTGGCTGTTCCAAGCTACAAAGCCCACTATGCCATTACCAGAGCACTGTTCCCATATATGGCCAACAATGATAAAGCTTTCATTAAGAAACTTTTACCAGAGTTCAAGCAAAGCATCAAGGATTTTACAGAAGACCTGCAACCTTACCTGATTCCACCACATGTGGTTGAGAAAGTGATTGCAACAAGAAATTATGGTAATTCTGAGTTCATGGCATATTCTAGTGCTTGGGAGGATGCTTGGTCTGCTCTGCATTCGGTAGAAGTCCCCTTTGATGCTAACAAAATGGGGG
Source organism: Euphorbia celastroides (assembly GCA_948291685.1). NCBI lineage: Eukaryota > Viridiplantae > Streptophyta > Magnoliopsida > Malpighiales > Euphorbiaceae > Euphorbia > Euphorbia celastroides. The sequence goes on along the minus strand of CAOJBJ012001118.1, from coordinate 5,382 downwards.
AGAAAAGTGGAGGAAAAGATGGTGAAAATGGAGATGGTGGAGAAGCTGATGCTGAAATGGGAGAGAAAGAAAGTGGAGTTGATGCCAAAAAGAGGAGAAGAGCAGAGGTAGCTGCGAGAAAAAGGAAAGCAGCTGAAAATCCGGAGCAAGCCCCACACTCGAAGAAGAAGAAATAGATAGGCTTTAAGATTGTATCATTTTAGCTATCTTTTCTATCTTTATATTATGCTTGTGTGTTTTTGCTATTAACTTCTATACATGTAATTCTGAACTTCATTGATGTTAACTGTCTATTAACAACAAAAGTATAATAGTGAAATCCGATATTACTCATCACAATTTGCTTCAAACATTTTGAAGCCTTAGGCTGAGATTATGGGGGAGTAGATGCATGCCTAAGATTGTGGGGGAGTATGAATATAGACTGCTGTTTTGTGTTTGTGATCTTTTCCTTAGGATTTTGTTTCCATCAAATGGGGGAGATTGTTGGAAGTGGCTCGCCAAATCTAGAAGAACCGCCAAGTCAAAGATCAGACCCACTTTGAAGAAGGTTTGAAGATAAACAAAATCCAAAGTCAAATGGAGCAATAAAATCTGAGAAGTCAAAGTGCGAAGAAAATGTCCGGATCAGGATGTTCCGGAATTTAGCAAAGGGAGAAGATTCGTAATCCACGTGGACAAAGCTGGATCCGGTCACAAATAAATTCAAAATGTCTAAGTGTGCCGAAGAAGATCAAAACTGGTTTCCAAGGAGCATTAAATGCGCCTCACCAACTTTCGAAGCATTTAATGAAGAAAGAGGTACTAGAAGACAAAAACAGCAACCTGACAGTGACATAAAGTCACCTACCAGCCAATGACGAAGCGCGTGGACTACATTGCCGATTGATCAAAGTACAAGGATGTTCACCAGATAATCAGAACGTCTGAAAATCCTATGAAATCCTACTAGCGCACACATCCCTACTCCAAACGGGCATTAAATTGTCACTAACGGCTAAGGGGACGGTCCGGATGTGCGTAGACTTAACTTCTTCAACGATCCAAATTGTTACTTCACCAACGGTAGCATTTATTGCCCAACCTATAAATAGAAGACCATGGAGGCAGAAGAAGTTGCTGATTCTTTACAAGCTTTAGAGAGCAACACAAATTCACAAGCAATCGGCTTTCAAATCACTCAAGAGAGCATAGCTAGATAAAATCTATTCTTAGGAAAAACTCTTTCAAAAAAGAGAATTGTAAATCTTTTCAATCATGGGATTGAAGAGTGGGACTTAGCTTCTAGATCTGGTGAAAAATTAAGAGTGCTATATCCCTTGAGAGGACTCAGCTAGATCGGGTAGATTTAGTGGTATATCCTGCTTCCGAAGAGGGGGCTTTTCGGTAACAACTTGTAAACGGCTTGATTTATGCCTTTAAAGAAATCCACTAGTGAATTAAAGCTCAGCAAGAGTTCTGGGGAATGGAGTAGGCAGGGGCCGAACCAGGATAAAATCGATTGTGCAAGTTATTTTTCATATCGTTCATTTCAACTGTGTTACATCCGGAATCACCAGACTCCGGAACTGAAGAAAAATTCCATTGCATTCTTTATCCGTGAAAAAGGGTCATTCACCCCCCTGTAACCCAGATTATTTGTTCCCAAGGGACTAACAAGTAGTTTGAAGCACTGCCTCAAGGACAAGACCTCATCGACATAACCTTGGCTCTTCTACAACGTGGGAGACAGGCTCATTCTTGAAAAAAGATGACTGGAGGAACTGGAAACCCAAACGTGAACTCTATTGCTGACTTGATTGAAACTCTGAGAACCCTCATGCTCTCTAAAGATTTTATGAAAGCCTTTGCCAAGGCTCAAAAGGCTTTTCAAGAAGAAGCTAGTGAATCTGTTCATAATGAGGAACCTCACCTAAAAGGTTTCCGTGAGAAAAACTACATTAATAGCACAAGGAGTAAGATAACTGTTGAGATGATAGACAAGGCCATCAAGGAGAGGTATGGAGATCTTGACCAAATCCTACCCAAACTAAAGCAAATGGTGAACTGCAACCCTGTGAAGTGCACCACTCCCAATGCAATGAAGGGTAAGACCAAAGAGCCACGCCCTAAAGGCTTTGTACTACCCGGACTTGCCAAATATGGAGGAAGTGGTCCCTCATAGATTCATGTGGAGAACTATGTGTGAATTATGACGTACTTGGGACTTGGTGAGAGCCACATCTTGGACCTCTTTCCGACAACTTTGGAAGGTCCTGCTTACAAGTGGTACATAAAACTACCCGCGTCAACTCGAGACTCTTGGGAGGAATTGACTAAAGCTTTCATTCGACAATATTCTTACAACACTCAGGTTGAAACCACTTTAGCCAATCTTGAGCAAGTAAAGCAAGAGCCAAATGAACATTTTAGAGACTACTACCACCGTTGGATGGACGTACAAGTGTTGGTGGATGGAGCACCAAAAATGGAAGCTTTAGTGGTCAAGCTCATAGATGGAAGCAGCCCACTCTACAAGGAAAACATGAAGCTGTTGAAATTATACTCTTTCAATGACGTGGCAACTTTGCAAAGAGGATTGACAAATATGCTGAAGAAGAGGCTTACTATGAGTCTCAAGGTGACTATTGGGAGGATCCTTATTCCTATGATGATGAAGCTGAGAATGAAAGTACTGATGAAGCTGAAAATGAAAATGATGATGATGAGCCCAAGGAAGAACCTGACGCCGAAGATCCTCTAGCTGGGGATATTGTGAGTGACACCGAAGACCCCCTACTTGGAGAAGAGGACAATGATAATGATGTTTAGTTCCAATCTATCATGTTTGATGAAAACTTTGTTATGGATATTTCTTGCTATCAATAATATCTGCTTTGTTCTACTTGCTTGCCTTGATGTGTTTGTTTGTGCATTATAACATTCCTTTACATTTTAGCATTCATGATGCATTGTTGAATGAAATTAACCATGTTAAGTGATCTGACTCGTGTAAAAAAAACAAAAAAACGCGTGATATTTATTTCTACCAAGAAGAGTCTCAAAGCAACAGCGACAACTGATGATCTACTACCCTAGATGAACTCAACAGATTCACCTTCAAAGAGACATGCATCCCGGCTGGGGCAAGTATGTAGTTGTTTTGTGTCGATGGAAAGTAATACACAAGGGGCAACCAACCTCACTCAAATTTGAAGATGACCGTCACAACTCGCCAAAAAGGGGAAGCATTTTAAACCTCTAACACACGATCGGCTTAGCATCAAGGGGCAACCATCGAATCTTTTAGGTTCACCTTCTACATTAAGGGGCAAGCAACATACAAAGGGGAAATCTTCTTAACACATTTACCTTCGATTCATATTCCTTATTGAGCATTTTCTTTTCAAAACCCGAGGAACTTCTCTTGAATTCCTCTCTAGGAGCGGACCTAGTTCGGTTCTGGATTCCCTCACTCACCAAAAACATCCATTTTTGACCCTAAAACCAAAAGAATCCCTCGATTTTCTCAATTTCGCTTCTTTTCTTCTTGAATATTTTCTTTCAAATTCCTTTGCCAAGAGCGAACCTAGTTAGGTTTTGGAAATCAAACATTTTCTTTATGAAAGGAGATAAGCAATTGCCTCGTGTTGGAGAATTTGATGAAATCACAAAGTGCCATGGAAGATGAATGTAGCCCTCGCACCGCAAGACACCTCTGTATGAGCTACAAGCCAACAAAAGAGCTAAGTGCGACCAACAAATCCTCAAAGAAAGCTCCTGAAGTGTAAGGTTTCAATGGATCAAAACTTTCTGAAGATGATCCCACACATTGAGATAGAGATAATTCTTTGACAAACTGCATGTGGAACGATGTGTGGGGCATGTCCAAGCTAAGTCTAGAAGTCATCAAAATGAAAGACAGCGACTTCATGACGATCATCTTATGCCAACATTGGGGCATAAATTTCGAATCATGAGAAGTTAATCCCTATCCTGGTCTTGGTAGCAGCACATATCACGGCGTGCAAAAAAAAAAAGAATGCTAACCTGAAAACCTAGAAATAGGGTGGTTAATAGCATGAGTTTATCACTTGAATGTATACCATTTCTCTTGTTCAGAGTTTAGAGTCATTGCAGTGCGCATGCGTGCTAAAGTGTTGAATGCATGTTGCATGAAACTGTCTTGGTAAGCTTTAAGTATGCAAAGTAAGGCTAGATGGTGGCACTCGGATCTTACATCATTCCTCCATACTCACTACAAGATGCCCATTCCAAAAAAAAAGAAGAAGAAAAGAAAAGAAAGAGCCCGATGGGTGACAAAATGCTGAGGAGCACCCACGCAAAAATTAGGGCAAAAAAAAAAGAGAGTGAGAGAGCCCGATGGTGAAAAAATAGTGAGGAGCACCCGTGCAAAAATTAGGGCATATAAAAAACACAGAGAGAGTTTGATGGGTGGTAAAACCGCGAGGGCCATCCATGCAAAAGGTTTGCTGAGGTGAAAACCAGAGAGGGCCCTTAGGCAAAAATAAAGATCGACCCACAGTTCCTTATGAAGCCCAAGTTCCCGACAAAGATTCTAAACACAGTTTGAAGAATCCTGAAGCTTGTCAGCTTTGTATGAACACTAGTCATTGATCGATTTGAATTCTTAGGGGGCATCTCACACCAATGGTACTTAGAGTTAAGCCTAAGAAAAGCATCAACATTGCTAATGGTATCCACGTTTTCCAAGTAATATAAATAAAGGATGAGTCGACTCTCGCTAAGCTAGTAGCCTTAGAATTTCCTACATCCTTGTTGAAGTCAATACTGCAGTCAAAAGAACAAGCCTGCAACGACAATCAACATTGTTAGTCCCTTAGGAGTAAACAAGTTGAGTCAGAGGGGGTGAATGACCCTTTTTCGCGGAAATTGGATAGCAATATAATTTTTCTTCGGACTCCAAACTCTGGTCGATTCCGGATGCAATACAGTTGAAATGAACTAAATGAAAAACAATTGCACACAAGATTTTATCCTGGTTCGGCTCTGCCTACTCCAGTCCTCAGAACTCCTGCTGGGCTTTAATTCACTAGTGGATTTCTTTAAAAGCAGAAATCAAGCCGTTTACAAGTTGTTGCTGAAAAGCCCCCTTTTCGAAAGTATGATATACCACTAAATCCCCTGATCTGGCTTAGTCCTCTCAAGGAATATACCACTCCTAATCTCTCACCAGATCTAGAAGCTAAGTCCCACTCTTCAATCCCCTGATTAAAAAGTTTTACAATTCTCTTTTTCAAAAGAGTTTTTCCTAAGAACATATTATATCTAGCTTTGTTCTCTTGAGTAATTAGAATGTCGATTGCTTGTGAAGTTGTTTTGCTCTGGAAATCTTGTAAAGAATCAGCAGCTTCTTCTTGC
>CAOJBJ012000805.1:0-12348 GCA_948291685.1 Euphorbia celastroides | reverse complement strand
TCATGGTAAAACAACAACTATAGTTTAACATAGAATTTGGATCTTTTATGAGTCAAAATAAGAAATACACTAAAGTAAATTTGTTAAAAGAAAAGTAACAAAAACAATTTATAATGAATGTAGTTGTATTTATCTCAAATGAGGACTCTAAGTTCACCCATTAATCTCAAAAATTTTATATGAAAAATAACTATTATGCATTACTAATTTGTTAAATTTTAATTATAATTGTACTTTATAGTAAGATGGTGATTCATAAAATTAACAAAAAGAAAAGGTAATTAATCGAGACTCAACCTCAATACCGTTAATTAGGGCTTATCATCATGTTAAAAAGGAAAAGAAATAAACCTATATTTGCATTGGATTAACGCATTTCATTGTGCTTTTACAAACCCGCCAACGATTACTTAACTTGAAATTAACCCCAAATACCAAATCCAACAGTGAACATATAGAAACTAACCTTTTTATAAATCATTTAAAGGATAACAATCCAAAAGTAGTTGTTGCAAACAGCCTTAATAGAGTAGAATAAGGGGAAAACGAAAACAATATAAGATTTGGTATCAAGAGTAAGGTTTGAGAAATTGATTTGTAACAAATTAACTTGTGATTTTGAGAAGATAAAGAAGATATAAAGCAAAATAATAGCTGGGTTTCTGAGATATTGTTTATTAATTGCTATTTAGCAGCACAACAAACTTGGGGTTAGAGTTTGGAGAAGTCAAGAGACATGATTAATTAATTATGGAACATATCAATTAATGGGGAATAAAATTTTTAAATTTAAATTAATGTTAGCTAACTCTACATAAAAATGTAATGAAATTTACATTAATGCTAATTAACTATACATAATAGATTTAAATATTTTTTTGAATCCTGTTCTATAACACAAATGCTCTTTTGATGTTTGACGTATTAAAAGTGCCTATTTGGTGTCTGATCTATTTTATTTGAGTCCATTTGGCACCTACACTAACGGTATTAAATCATGCAATAAAAATTCTTATAAAACGGATTGTGAATTCATTTTGTAAAAATAAGTAAACAATTTTAAGCTTATAAACTATTCAAAAAATATGAAACCAATCGACGAATTTCTCATATACAATGTGCTGAAGCAAAATATATATTTTAGTTTTGTAATTTACAGATACTTCACATTTTTTATAAACAAAACTCTAATTTCAATTTTACATAGTATAAATTAACATAAGATTTGATAGAAATGAGAATGAAACACAACCAATCTTGAAGACCTAAAATCAATCAGATGCAAACAATTGAAAGTGAAATAGATAAATTCAGATATTTAATTTAGGCCATTTTCAAGAACACAAGCTGTGAACATAGTTGGGAGAGAAAATAGATCCATAAGTGGAACCTTCATTAACTAGTTCCAGATTGATAGCTTGAACCATTTCTGTTATACTACCTTATCCTTTCAACTAAATTTATTTATTTTTATCATTTTTTGGAAATATATCTTAATTGGTCTATATTTTTGGTTTCCCGTGCAGTTCAAAAAGTGTTTGAGTGATTAGTCAAGGACAAAGTTTCCATTTATTCAGCCCTGCTAAAATTTGACTCGAGTATATGCAAGTGTTGATTAAAATTTGTCAATTGTTTTTATATTTTTCTAATAGTTTATAAACTTTAAATTGTTTACTTAAGATTTTATAATGCATAATTTAACACCGTTAGTGTAGGTGTCAAATGGACTCAAATGAAGTAGATCAGGCACCAAATAGGTACTTTTAATACGTCAGACACCAATAAGACATTTGTGTTGTAAAACAGGATCCAAAAAGATATTTAAGTCATAAATAATATTAAACATAAAAAAAAATGGGCCCCTATCACAGAGGGGGCTGTGCAACAGCCCCTGCTGCACTCTCGTAAGGGCCGGGCTTGCACAAAAAGCCCCTCAGTGTCCTATAATTGCAGAAGTCTCATTTAACTCCCTGAACTTGGCAGAAGTGTACCTCTCAGCCTCCCTCATTGTCCAGTATCAAATTCTGGTTGGGTTGACTTTCAAAAGAGTTAATTTTTAATTTATTTTTTAAATCAATACAAAGTTAATACGTAGCAATAAGGGGGGCTGGGAGGTACACTTTTTCCAAGTTCAGAAGATTAAATGAAATATTTGCAATTATAGAAGGTTGGGGGGTGTTTTGTGCCAACTATAAGGGGGCTCTACATGAGTTTTGCCTAAATGCAAAGTTGAACTGATGAGTGTTATAAGGATTCCATTATTCTGGATTCCGAACAACGGAAGTTTAATGGATTTCGATGAACAATCAAATTCTTCAATGTTTAGGCCAAGTCCAATCATTACTCTAAAAACTCTAATCCAAACTCTATTTTTACATCACTTTCTCTATTTGTAGAAAAACTTACTCCAACCATACTCCAAAATGGAAAAATAAATAGGTTCTTCTATATTTGAAGGAACTTTACTCTATAAATAGAGTAATCTCTATTTTATAAAGAAACCATAAGATTGACGTAACTCTATTTATAGAGTAACCATTAAACTTGCTCTTAGAACTCATTTTCTTGAACACATTATCTTTGAAAAGGAATGCATGTCTTGTCAAAATTTCACCTTCTCAATAAAAAAAGACCAAAGCATGAAAAATGAACATGATAAATAATATTCAAATGTTATGCAAAATTACTTTTAAATAAACAAGGATAGAAGGGTTACCTATGCTTCAGCGCTAGGAAATGGATTCACAAAGTCCTAAAAAACGATCTCTTAATGTTTTTACTTTATACCAAGCCAGGATAATAAGTGACCGTACATTTAGACTGTGGTTTTTTTACTTATTTTCCATCTAATTCCATTTTATTAAATTTTTATTAAGTTTCAATGAATTCAAACAAGTTAAATTCAATAAATTTTAATTAATTTTATATAAGTTTGAGTTTCATCAAAATTCAATAAAAGTTTCTATTAGAATTTAGTCAATGAATTTCAAATAAGTTCCAATTCAATTCGTTTCAATTACTCCACCCTTCATTTAGTTAAAAAAATGACTTTACAGTAATTGTGTTTTCCAATTTGAAAATGATAATACTCAATGTCGTGCTACAATGATTCACCTACTTAAAATTTCTGCTATAAAATTTTCGAACACATTTTCAATTATTTCAATTTCCATTTCAAAAATACATATATATGTAAACTAGAAATTACAAGGAAAAAGAAGTTGTTTGAGCTATATAGGACTAAGCGACAGCACTTTTTGGTCAAACATATAGATAAGCCCGCACTTTCACTTCAAACACAAAACCAATTAAAGAATCTTCGTCCCAACAAACAGGTGAGCATACATAATTCAACAAAAAAATATCTTTTGCTCAACCCTATTATTAGCAAATCCGATAATTCTCATTAATATCTCCAAAAAATGGCATACTCCATTTTCAATAAAACAATAAAAAATTAATATAATTTTTATTAGGAAAATTGATATAGTTGTATAGTTTTTACAAATTATTTTCATAAATGTTACCTAACTATATTATTTGCATTGTGTGTCCTCTTTAAATTAAAATTGCATTCTGTACGTTCTACTTACATTTGCGTTACATATTATTTACAACACTACGAAAATTCAGATACATTTGCTGTACATATCATTTACAACACTGACAAAAATAGAGACGTACCACAGCAGAGCATCAAGGACTTTTACAATCCAATCAAATCAAATCTTTTCAAGGTGACGAGGCCGATCTACTCAATCCGGTTATCTACTTGATTTCGACTTGTTCTTCTCTTCAATTTTGATTTTGATTTGTTCCGTTCTTGAGATCTATTTGAATTCTCCTCTTGATTTCATTTGATTTGATGAACTTGGGGGATTTTAGAGGCAAACTGCTGAAGATGAACAAGTTATTGAATATGAAATGATACCCCGCACACAAGGTGTTTGATAAAATGTTTATTCAGTATGTAAGGGCTATATAATGCATATGTATTAAATATATAATGGTTATGTAACTCGTATGTAAGGGATGCGTATGAGATATGAATTATTTTTTTTGTATTTTAATCATTTTCGGAGTTTTGTAAGTTATATATAATGGATATGTATTAGACATGTATTGCAATCAATGTATAATCAGATGAGTTCTTAGCCAGTTCGGAATTATATGTAATGCAAATGCAATGAAAATGTAAAGCATGTGTAATGTATATGTACAGTATTATGTATGTAATGCATATGTATTTACAGCGTATACAGTAATAATATTTTTTTTGGATGCTCGATGGTATTAATTTAGTTGCTTGGACATTTATGACATTAATTTGTGTTATTAGACATTTTTTTGAAATCAAAAGTTAAAGTTGATATATTTTTACAAGTTAACCTTTTTATTATTAAAGTTTATTTATTATTCTATTGATTACCATTAACTTTTAAAATGATTATATTAATATTAAAAAGTAGAGAATGAAAAATTAGATAATACTATTGAGTTGAATTTTAGCAAAGTGTATTCATAAAGTTCAATTCAATATTCTCATCAAATTATTAAGTTCATATAAAGAGTAGTTTATTAAAACCATTAACTAAACTAGTTCAATAATTATTCTCGATTACACTATTAAACATGTCCCCTAATGTTAAATAAACAAATAGGCTTGGGGCAATTTACTAGCAACCGTAGGCATTGGTGGGTGGGGGTGTTGAGTGGGTCCCATCTATTAATCACCGTGTTCATCAAGTAAACGTCTTTGTCCTATTTCCCCGTCATCCGAATAGACTCTTCCGATTCTCCGAATTACCCCTTAGCCACCGCTCTGCACTGGCTTAGACCTGAAGGGTACAAGAGTCAATTACAATAGGAAGCCTCCATGTGTTTTACTTGTGAAAGCTGACTTTGACCAACTTGTTAGGAAGGAAACATATTTGCTTACATCATCTTTGACTTTTCTACTCAATCTTATTTTGGCCTATCACTTTCTTTCCTATTTTCTTTTTTTGTGTTTCCCGTGACTATTTGTCCACTTCTGGAAGGAATATATAAAATGAAAATCAACCAAATGAAATGAATCATACGTTTAAAAGAAAGTAATCTAAACTATCAAGACCACATAGATATTTTGCAAATAACAATATTTTTTCGGTTAACTGTTTAGTTTATTTCTATTCCCGGGCTTTTACCATGAATTAAAACAGATGACACAAAGATTGATTGTACAAATAGTATTTAACCAATTTGAATGGCTGTTGGCAACCATTACACATTTTCTATTTTTAATGTATTATTAACCACATTACCCGAGTAGACAACGTATGTATATGCTTGCATTGCACCAGTTGTTGGTTCAAAGAACTATCCATTTCTTAATAATTTATTTAATGGATCAGTCAGTAAAGTTCCCTTTGAAATCCAACCAACGATATTAAACTCAAACTGCTCTATTCTATAAATCAATCAGTATAGTTCCCTTTGTCCATTTTATCTCAAGTATACAAAAAAAAAAAAGTATTTTCAATAAGTCAATTAAGATTAAATCAATCATTTAGACTTAAAACCATGTCCGACAAAAACTACTTGCAATTTGCAAAAAGCAAAAGATGTATTAACGTATATAATCTACCATCTGGACTTATGTGATAAAACTAGTAATGCTATTGCAAACAAATTGATAAATTACACCTTGTGTTACACAAAAATTGAATAAAAGCAATAAAAAAATGTAATACAATTAAAAACAACACTTCCTAAGCTAAAACAAATGTCAACTTGAGAGAAACCAACATGTTTTCGTTGTATAATATACACAGCAAAAACCAAAACAAAATGGCAACCAATGCCTTTTTTTCTTTGTTCTTTTTGCCTTTTCGTGATCTTTTGCCGATTTCAGCATAAGAATGAGTCCATAAATGAATCATCTCTTGGTTCTTCTTTTGTTCTAGAATAACCATTATCCTGTATTGACCTATCATTCCCATAAGGAACCATACCATTTTCATATCCACCAAACCCATAACTCGCCCCCGAATTCTGAAACATTTCCATTGAAAAACTCGACTCCCTTTGGTTGCGAATCGGGTTGTTGTTGTTTGATGAATTGTTGATAGACGTTGGCCTTAATGCTATAGTTGCTGCATTGGTTGGCTTTGGCAATGGACCATTTACAGAATGGCTGCCACTGCCTCGAGCAGCTGGAACATCATGGCTGTGTTTTCCTTCATATGTTGTAATTACTGCCCTCAGATCATGTGATGCTCTTTCCACAAGTTTTCTTACAGGACATCCCGGGTGTGTACACTTGTAGTAGCTCCTGTGTTCCAAGAATAGCAATTCTATCAGTTCTATCTAACTTATATACAAGTTCTATATACAAGTTCTAATACGTCTTATAGAAGTTTCCATACCAGAAAACAAAGCATATAAAAATGTTAGTACATCATGTTATTTATACCTAGGATTTGGATTTCCTTTGACCACTTTCTGTCCATATTTTCTCCATCTATACCCATCGTCAAGAATGTCAATATCGCTCGTGGTCTGAACCACAACTCTTGGTTCTCTCACTGTCCTGTTTCCTGGAGCAGAAATTCCCTCACTTTCACCTGTTTTCCTGAATTTACCATTCAGAACAACGTTTCAGACAACATTCTTGCTAAATTACGCAAATGTTCAATCAAAAAGACATAGAAAAGTTACCATCTCTTGGCTTCGGGTTCATCTTCCTCGTACTCATCGCATCTGGATTTGCTTTTATGCGAATCGAAGTCGTCATCTCCAACAGAAATCGAAGAATTTTCAGCAGAGTCCATTTGTCCACTGCAATGGGTAACAATCGACTGCTCTTGTACATCATTAACTGCTGAATTTGCAGCTAAAGAAGACGAAGATGATCTTCGAGTAGATTGAGGCTTTGGATGATTGTGACTGCCCTTGTAAACAATCTCAGTGATTTGTCCATCCAAAGATCTCTCAACTTTTTTCTTGGTTGGACAATTTGGGAAAGTGCACTTGTAATAACTTCTCGGGTTTTCGCTTCCTTTAACTTGCTTTTGACCGTATTTTCTCCAATGGTATCCATCCTCTGCTCTTTTCTGTTCTCTGACAGACTGATATTGCTGTTGATAGCTTCCATAATCAGAAGGTTGTCCGTTATTGCTGCTCTGCATACTCTTTCCTGTTGAATATTCATTTTGCTTCAAAGATTCCTGGAATCCCCAACCTTGTTGCTGTGCCTGAATTTGCAAAATGAACCCAATTTCAATTTCAAATCAATATTTCACCCCCCAAAAAGGGAGAACTTTTGGAACGCAATATTGAAAACTTACAGTCTGAATTGTGTTGTTTGAAGACTGGAACATAGCCGATGAATTTTCCGACAGTCTTGAAGGAGGGTGGAAAGAGAAATCAAAATAGGTATTTGCGTCTTCCTGCTTCACATTTTGCTGCTGATTATCGGCACCATATTGCTTCCAATTCGAAGGCAAAGAAGGAAACGACCCTGTTGTCGGAGATGGCAAAATCTGTAAAAACGAACAAACCCATCAATCAGCCAGAAAGTTCGAACAAAAATTCAAATACAATTCGAAAGAAAAGAGACATACAGTTGAAGAGGTGAGCAAAACAGGAGAATCAAGAAGGTCAGTTGGGCTTAAACCAGGAGGAATAGCAAAATACGAGGAAGGGGAAACAGGGGGCGGAGAGAGGGGCAAAGAAGGCGGAGGAATCGACTTGATCTTGGGCACACCCGACCCGGTTCTCTCGGCGATCCTATCGGACAACCCGCGGCGGCGGGTGTCGGAATCGTCGCCGGAGCCGGAAGCGAGGAGGTCGGAGAAGGAAGTGGTCATGAAGTTGAAGCTGAGAGGATTAATGGAAGTGTCGAAAGTGGGAGAAGAAGAGGCCATGAGAGGAATAAAAAGGAGAGGAGAAAATGGTCACGTATTGAGGAAGGCAGAAGCTAAAGAGGTTTCGAGGAAGGAAGGGGCAGAGTTTGACCGTGGAAATTTATTTAGTTGCATACGTGTGTGTTGTGTAAGTTTTTTGGTCAAAACTCGTGGCTTTGACTACAAGGCACTAATTTTCTTTTACTTTTTTCGTTATATTGGGATATTTTAATTTCTTCTGAATAAACTCCAAAAACATAATAGAAGAGATTGTAGTTTAAAATAAGGGAAAACATTTTTTTGAGTATGCTATGCAATTTTAAGTATTTTTAAATTTTGAGACGTTAAGTTTTTTCTCGAGATAAAAGGAAAATTTCATTAAAACCAAATTACAGAATACATTTTGCCAGATACATTAAAACAAAACATACATCTATAATCAGTAGAGCCTAACATTCCATCATAAAGGGAAATACGACAATAATAAAAACATAACACAAAAACATGCATTCTGCAATTGAAAAATTCTAAAATTCAACCAGCATTTTTGAAAATCCACAACCGACACCTTGCATGTTACATCTTCAATCGGAGTTGCAGATCTAAACCAATACTGCTTAACAAAAATGAAACCGAGTGCCAAAAATGAAAGATCTACAAGTATCTTTACTGGAGGCCAAATGGAGTTCAACCCGGTTTGAAACTCATACCGATTAGAACATGTAACAACAGATATATGGTTGAGGACGCCAAAAATAAAGTGGAAACTAGAAATTACCATGTGCAGATTATTCATTCAACGTTGAAGGGAAAAGCCAAAGTTTTAGTGATGGAGGCGAAGGGTCGGAGCGGTTGTCGACAAAGAGGGAGGCGGTGAGACAAGAGGGAGCCGGAGCGATTTTCGACCAAGGACAGGAGAGAGAGGAGGCACCGGAGGAAATCTGAGGCAGAAACGGAGATCGTCGAAGGCATAACAAGAGAAGGTGAGGAAGCTAGCTAGTGGTGGAGCAAAGTGATGGAGAAGGATTCGCCGTCACCGCCGGCCGAGTAATAGACCCCCTTAAAAAACCCTAGACTAGAGAGAAATTTGAGTAAATGAGACGTCAAGTCTTGATTCAGTTATATATAAAAAGTGTTAAGTTGTCATAAATGAGTTATTAATATGAAATTTGACTGTGTTATTAGTGCTAATGGGTTTAAAGTATTTTTAGTAAGTTGTCTATTCCTTTGATTATCTTGATACATAAGTAAGAATATATAAGGAATTTCAAAATGACTATACTGTGAATCTTCTATTTTCTCTTTTCATGATGACATAGTACAACAAATATTGTATAATGTCTCTTTGATCTTCTATATATAAATTACTAAATAAAAGTTTGGATAATGAATTTTATATTACTTTATTGACGAGAGATTATATAACAAATTATTTAATTTTATTATTATTATTATTGTTATTATATTTTTAAAAAATTATAATAACAGATTAAATAAACTATCTAATATCATTATTTTTAAAATATTTGATCTATTTTACCACGTTATCAATGTAGTTTTCTATTCTATATGTCACTAGAATATTTGTATCATTTACAGTTACATACAAAAATGAAATTATTTTTATCATTTTTTATCACCCAACTAAATAATTATTATTTAATTTGCTTTCAACTTTTGAATTATTCTTATACTCTCTTTTCTTTTCTCGACTTATCCATTTAGCAATTTTCCCTAACACTCTCTCTTAATTAACTATAATTTCACCACTTAAAATCATCACATTTCTCAAGTCATTGATATTTTTCAATTGATCGCTCTCAAATTATCACATCTCTCAAATCATTAAACATTTTATCTTCAAAACAAAATCCATATTGATATATTTTTGACATATAATTTTTTTTTAAAATTTTCTTGTTACACAGTAAAAACCTCAAAAATCTCATGTTACGTACTCAAATGTCCCGAAACAACATTACTATAACTATAATACATGCTATAGATCTTATAACATGTGTTATATGAGCTGTAACATATTGTGTCATAGGATCCTAAAACACATGTTATAAACAGATTTTGAAAATACAATATTCTAGAATGGGTGAATAGAGTATGGACAATAATTGCCAAACAATTGCGGAATGTAATATGTTGAAGCTTTAAACAGATTTTTTAAGGTCTTGAAACAGATCATCAAGCCTTTGAAAAATATAAACAATATAAGCACAAATATAAGAATAAAAGCAATAAAAAATACAAGCAATTGTTCCGAAGTTCGGTCCCTAAATAGACCTACTCTCCGCCTAAGAGCCTCTTAAACCCGCAAGATTTACGCGTCAATTTTATTTATATCTTTCCCTTAGGATCCTAATACAACTTAAAAGAATTAATATTTACTTCTAATACCTGTAATTCCCCACCTACCATACTAGCCACCTAGTTTGATATAAATAAACTACGCCTCTCTTTTCCTCACATGAATGTCGAATATATCAATACTTTGAAGCAATTATTTTGAAGCAATTATCAATCTCTCACAATAGATAAAGTAAAGGCCTAATACCTTTTAAGGGCCTCAACTTTTCCTTTGTTGACAAATTCCTCTTTCAACTTTCAAAATCAGCGTTTAAGGGTCTAAACTTTCGAAAAATGATTCAACCAAGGACCTTATGCTGATGTGGGGCATGTGCTGAATTTTCCGGCGTGTCTAACTTTTCCGGCAAGCAAACTCCGGCGACCACAAAACAACCAAAATCCGACCTCAAAACGACAACCATAATTCCGGCGACCAAAATTCAAACCGGCGAACAAAAATCAACAAAAATCCTCTTTCAAAAATCAACCTAAATGAACCAAAACAACAAAAAAAATTTACCAAAATTCGGCAACACCCATTTACTGAACTTTCCGATGACCCGCAACCCTCAAAGAACCACCGCCCGAACCCGCAAAATCAGATCTCATTTCACAGAACTTTTCGACAATTATCTTCTATGTTAATCAACAAATTAAAACTAGATCTCAAGCAATTGTACCATCAAATTCAACAAAACTATATCTCAAGCAATTGAACCATCAAATTCATACACGTTTTTGCAAATTCAAACTTGGATTACGCAGCAAACTTGGGGCTGGGTTCGTTAATGGAGAAAGAAAAAAGGAAAGCGGAGGAGAAGAATGCCGTGATGTTTTGGAGTGTTTAATTTTTATTATTTTTCATTTTTTTAAAAAATCATGCCCTGTGTCTATTGTTTAGTTGCTTGAATAGTCAAATTGTTGAGTTGGCAAGAAACTGAATGACACGCGAGGGCTGCACTGGTTAAGTGGTTTTGAAGTCCTTAATTGGACTATTTTTTGAAAGTTGAGACCCTTAAGCGGTGATTTTGAAAGTTGAGAGAGAAGTTTACCAAAAACGGAAAAGTTAAGGCCCTCAAAACGGCATTAGGCCTAAAGTAAATTAACACAATAAGAGAGAAAGTAAATCTTGAGTAGAATATGAAGATCTTGAGCTCTGAATGAAACACTTTTGTCAAGACTTTGAACTTGCTGAATCAATATCTGTTTGAAGTATTTCGTCTTCTTCTGCTGCAATTTCTAATTCTTCTTATAGCCTCTGATTTTCTTTTGTGAACATTGTAGGCAGATTGAGAAAAGATCTTTGAACGTTTGAAACTTGATGTGGTGAGATCTTTTTGATATTGCTGATTCGAAATAAAATCAGCTCGGATTGGATTTGATTTATTCGTTATCCAATCTTCGTTTGACCTATTTAATAGATTTGAAAACAAATCGTCTAATAGAAAAGATAATACGTAGATAAAGTTGTTAGAGATAGTAACAAGTTAAATAGATAACTAGGACTACTAAAAGATAATACGAAATCTGCATTTAAAAAGATAGTCAAATATAAAATCCCTTTTTGTCATCATCATCATCAAGGAGTCAACAATTTCCCCCTTGATGAAGATAAAACCTGATATAAGCTCCAAAGTCTTGACCTATAAAAACTTAAACACATATATGCAGATTTTATACACAAATAAGCATATAGGCACAAAATATATCATAAACAAAATACATAATGTTTCTCCCCCTTTTTGTCCGCATCAAAGAGAAGGAGTTACTGTACTTGGATCTTAATTACATAACCAAAATATATTGATCAGAAAGGTTTTAAACAAACTAAGAAAAAGTTTCATAAAACTGAAGTTAACAAGATAGAATTCCAAGACTTTTGAGAGAAGAGTTAAACTTAGGAACAATGCATCTTTGCAGAATTGTAAAAAGCATTTTAGCAGGCAAATTCAAAACACAATGAGTATTCTGCTTACTCACAGAGCAATTTTGCAAAAACAACTCAGATTTTTCCCTAGAAACACAAACAAGCCTAGAAGGGTGAGAATCATGAGAAACATCACCAGGAACACTAAACAAAGTTCTAAACAGTGAAGAATTAAGG
>CAOJBJ011999418.1:0-11116 GCA_948291685.1 Euphorbia celastroides | reverse complement strand
TGATGTGCATTTGAATGTCTATAATTCTTGATTTCCAGGTCCTGTGTGCTTCTAGTGATGATCACAGTGTTGTAGAGCCATTGCTCCCCCCAGAAGGTGCTAAAATAGGAGAACGAGTCTCGTTCACAGGGTAAGCTTGTTGAGTGTTTTACGGTTATACAATGGTGTCTTTACCAGGACTACTCTTTGTTTTTTCCACCCTCATGTGTTGCTTTAAATTTTGTGGCTTCTTCTATTTTTATGCAAGTTTTAACGTGTAAACCCATTCATATAGGATTGACGGTAAGCCGGAAGATGTCCTAAATCCGAAAAAGAAGCAACTGGAGAAAATAACACCGGTAAGATGTCCATCCTTCCATATTCTAGGCTATGAGCCCTTGGACTTGTTTATGCTTCACAGATATGGCTCTGTTCTTTTCAACTTATTTTCCATTCAGTTCCGTTAAATTCAGTTAAATACTCATTCAATAGTTTGAGTTGAGTTTGGCTTAGTACTTATTGAATAAGTTTTAGTTTAGTTATGCCGTTAGCCATTAGTTGAAAAGAACAGAGCCTAACTTGTGCCAGTACTATTAAATACTTGCTATATCCTCATCTATGAAGATGAGAGAAATTAGGGTGAAGGGGCCAGTTATGTAGTCTTTAGACTGCTGAAACTATCAATTGTCACATAATGTGATGGTCCTTATCAGATGTTGAATTTAAGAATAGTGTCAGCCATATTTCCTCCTGTTATAATTTATATATGGCACATGCTGAAGTAGCAACCCGTGACTCTGGTCTTGCACTATGGTTCACATTTATGAATCATTAAAGCGGAAGAACATCTTCAAGGGATTCTGAATTTGACAGATGTGATAGAGGACCAATATATGAGTTGTTTAATGGGTGCAGAATCTTTTCACTGACGGAAATGGAGTGGCGACATTTAAGGGGATTCCATTTATGACAAGCGGGGGGCCGGTCACATCCTCCATTGCCAAGGCAGGAATCAAGTGATGACATGAAACTAGCACGATCTCAATGTATCTCTCTGTTACCCAGTTTTCATCTTAGTCTCATTTTGTGTAACATACAATGATTACATGTGTGACCGATGTCAAAATGTACTTTTGGTCCTTGTACTTGGAGAAAGTTCAATAGATGAGCTGATGAGAGATGCACGTGGGAAAGTGTAGTGCCATATATGCAGTGAATGGGCAGACACAAAGGCCTTATTTAAGGGTGTTATGGTCCTTAACTGTTACTCTTTCACTGATGCAAACATGCAAGTGACAGAGATGACCATCCTTTGCATGTGCATTTCACATTTAACTCTTTAAACAGCAATTCATTGCATTTCTGCTGTTAATTTCACTTTAATCTTCAATTAATACTTCATTTAAGGGTAGTGATTTGAATCAATGATTCTTGGATCCATTTAAGAGATCTTTTGTTAACATGTTATAATATCGGAGGATTACAACCGTAACTTTTGATTGCGTTATTTTTTTTTATATTCTTATCTACAAGGTGTACCTTAGGTGGCAATACTGTTTGAATATGCTGAAGAAAAGCTAAGTGTGAATCTCAATAAATACATTTGTGAGGATGGGTGAAATACTCAAATGGTGACCGAAGTGTTTTAATTTGAATACATGTAAATATTATTAATAAGTATTATACATTCTCTTCTGAGTTGAAAGTTTACAAGGAGATATAAACCATGGTAATAAGTCTTGTGTACTAATTGTCACATTGTATAGGAATGTGTGATTACGTAAGAAAAATGTGATATTTACCCTAACTTTTCTTTTAGAATTTTAATATCATTTATCCGTTATTGTGCATTTGATAGGCTTTGAAACATAAACAACTCTTAACATGTAAAGTATTTGTTTACTTGATATAAAATGAAAGATGTAAGATAAAATATTCTCTGAACAATTCAGTCGGTTATGAATTCGAATTTTTATTTAAAAGGTTCAAGCTTGAAATCTTGCTTAATATTCATATGAGAAAGAATTGCAAGATCATAAAAGAAGATTCAAACAGATGATTAGTTGGGATTCATAGTTTATAATAAATGTGATGGACATCGTAGGAAGATTCTTTTAATTTTAAATTATAATTTAACAAAATACTAAAAGATCCTCTCAAGGTAATCCGTACTATTATTTACATATTATATTCCATCGAAGAATCAAGATTTTCACACAACTGTTAAAATTGGATATCATATTATTATATGCAAATCTGTGGAGTTGCTTGTAAATATTATGATATTATTCCCTGCCAAAGCTTTGATTAGATAATGCAACCTGTAAAATATCATTTCATATCTTAAGAAAATCACAGCACCTTCAACAATGAGATTCTTGGAAATTCGGGACAAAAAGTTTTGAAATTTTTGAGTCTGGTAAATATTTTGGATTCTATTATCATTGAATGTGAAACAAAATTGAATAATGATGCGATAACTCACATATTATCTTATGGAATAATAAATTTATTTTACTGAATTCGGAAACTATTTTCGATTGTATTTTCACTTTAATTGCTTTTAGCATAAAAAAGTTACAAGTAACAATAAAAAAATCATCAAAAAAGTATTATTGAAAGAGTATAAAGCCAAAGAAGGATCACGAAATATGTATGATCTGCTTAAGATTCAGAATATCCTTTTTCTCAATATAAATTATTATTATTCCCTCTGTCTGAATTGATATGATTTATTTCTTTTTTGTAATAATTTCCCCACCTACCTTATTGTTCCATATTTCCACTATAAATTTCTGCCAATATTACGTTCATACATCTCTTGTGATTTTTCTTTTCTTTTCTTCACAAAATAAATAAATATCAAGTGTATATATAGCAGTCTGCAAACGGCCAAAGCCCTCTTGTTGTTGTATTTCCCAAAAGATATAAATAACAACTCCATTTGTATGGATTCTAGTGTTGGGTGTTGTTCATCAATGGAGAAAGTTATGGTAGATGATGGGGATCATCAACCTCATGTTTTAGCCGTAGATGACAATCTCTTCGACCGGAAAATCGTCGAAAAATTGCTCAAGAACTCTTCTTGCAAAGGTAAATAACAATACACTCCCTTCTCTATCGTCGATCTATAAGGTGTTTATATGTTATTATTATGTGATAGCAACTAAATGAGGGGTGTGAAATGGCGCAGTAACAACAGCGGAGAATGGGATAAGGGCACTCGAATTTCTAGGACTGGGAGATCGTATCGATACTAATAGCGCATCACGTACTGATAGTATTATCAGCAAAAATTGACCGAGTCCAAGTGGCAAACCAACCACCTCAACCAAGCCTTGTGCGGCTTGTTAGGGAGCGCCAAATAAAGTTGAGTAACGGCGACAAGATTAAAAGCAGCGGCTCAAGACATCAGTGTTAGTTGAGCCGGTGTCGTGAATAAAAAAGGAAGTTTGCTGTTTAGGCAGCATAGACTCCTAATTTATAAAGAAATCTATTTCCCTTGTTCGGCAAGGAAAGAGCATTGATTGAATCCTAATAAGGAACTAATTCCGAAATAGGTGGAAAAGGCCTAAATAGCCGAATCCTAGTCAGATTCGGATTTCCCAAATAAGGTGAGATCAACGCCTATAAATACCTAATAGCCTAAGGTAAAGAGGTACAAAATTTTTAAACCCTAGCCAAAGCTCTATTCTTTTCATCTCTCAAAAACCCTTTACTGATTTAGGTATCGGAGAGTTCTCCAAAGAACACCCCCGATCCTAACTCTTGTATTTGTAGGTGAATGATGGTGACGGAGACGAAGGCTACGGTGGCTAGAAGAAGATTTTATTCACAAAATCATGAGTAAGTAATCAAAGATGGCATCTTTTTCACTTCCATTTCTGATATCTGATTGCATTTTATTTCAGAGGAATACGACACCAGCACCAGAGGACACCGGGAGGTGCAGCCGGCGAGAGCGGTGGGGGAGGGCGCGTACCACCCGGGCGGCGCCAAGATGCACACCCACCTGGTCTACAAGCTGCACCTCCCCCACAGAGGACGAGGGTCAAGAGAGCCTCCACATCGAACCCGATCCAAATCAAGAACCCGAACAACCGAAACGCTTCAACCGATGGGTCCTCTTTTGGGGGGCTGGGGAACAAGAAAAAGACCGCGTTTCCAGGGCTGTTTGGGAAGAGGCGGTACAGAGTTTCTGGACTATGAGGGATGTGAGTTGTTGTTGATTGGAGCTTCGGATGATGTGAAGGAGGAATTGGCTCGGCTCGTGTGATGAGTCTTGTTCTGATTTGGTGATGCTCTGCCTACTTGACCCTGTCTTTTGTTTGTTTTGCTACTTTTTGTGATGTAGTTGTTGTAAAATAGTGTTTTAGCTCAGCTGGTTGTTTCTTTGTATTTACTATATGTATATATGTATGCCTATATGAATGCATTATGTTGATTACTTGTTCAGCTGATGTGCTGAATTTATCAAATACTGAGCAGATTAAAAAAGCACAAAGAGAAAACCATACTAAAGCATAGAGTGACTGCAATTATCTAGTGGTTTTGGCCTTCTCTTACAAGTTCATTGCAAGTCCCAGATTGAAGTTTTCTGTTGATGAAATCTGACTGCTATCACCTTCAACAACCAGTTTGGAAAGTTCAAAAACTATGGCAGTTTCATTTTTCTTTCCAAATTGGGTAAATAAAGAGCTTGAAGGAAAGGGTCATAAGACTCATAGACAGTCACATGTACACTAATTAATTCTCAAAATCCTTAAACGTCCTGCAATGCACTTATTTTAGAAAGAAATACAACCGTTCAATAGCATTATTACTTTCTTTTGGTATTCAACTTGAAATTCTTACAATATCCCAACTGAATATCCCTATGATTCATGCATAGTAGTGACACACTCTAGCCAATATTCCTTTAATATGTATTTATTCCTAATTATATCTGCTAATGCCGTATATGAAGAGGAATAATCCTATGCATTTAATGAAACTCACCCCTACAAGCAACTTTCTCCTTAATTAGTTACATTTCCAAGCTTCTGCTTTTCCACTCTTTATAACAAGTTACTGTCTAAAGTTTCATTTCAGTTTGCAGTTTGAAATCGGTAATAGTTTAAGCGCTTCAACTTGTTCCTAATTCACTACCTTATTTGTTGTTATCAGTATTTTGTTATCTTCTTCAATAACAAAAATGTGTGTATGTAGGTATACACAATGAATATGATGATAGCAGTTTTTTTTCTGGTTGCACTGTTGAGTTTTGATAACATTGGAGGCGAAAAGCTAATCAAAGACTCTTTAAGGTTTTCCCATAAACAGTCTTCTAATACTAGCATTGAAGGAAAACAATGGGCAGTTTTGGTTGCTGGATCAAATTATTATATGAATTATCGGCATCAGGTTATTGATCTTTTAATTATGAATTCTAGTCTGTTTTGTTCGCATAAAAATACTTACAAAATGAATAACAATGTAGGCGGATGTATGCCATGCGTACCAAATCCTGAAAAAAGGCGGGTTGAAAGACGAGAACATCATAGTTTTCATGTATGATGACATCGCCTTCAATGAATATAACCCCAGGCCGGGCATTATCATCAACAAACCTTATGGTGAAGATGTTTACAATGGAGTTCCCAAGGTGAAAATGTTTCATTTCTTTCAAATTTAATTGAAGTGAAAATGATTATCGGTTATTAATAGAAGTCAATTCTTTGAATCTCAGGATTACACCGGAGACAACTGCACAGCTCAAAACTTTCTAGCTGTAATTCTGGGAAACAAAACCGCTCTCACTAGAGGCAGCGGGAAAGTGGTGGAAAGCAGTCCACATGACCAAATCTTCATATACTACGCTGACCATGGCAGCCCGGGCCTTGTTGGAATGCCATCTGGAGATCCTCTTTATGCCAACGACCTGATAGCCGCGCTGAAACAGAAGCATGCTTCTAATTCATACAAGAGCATTGTAAGTTACGTTTCGTTTTAAATTTACATAAAAACAAGAGAAAACGAGAGGTATGATCTATGTTACCTGGAAACGGGTACGAGTATCGTGTTCAGGTGCGGATCCGAGTGTCCGATACGCCATTTTCAAAATTTTAGGATACTAGGACACCGTCCTAGTATTGGATACGGGTACGGGGATACGCGAACATTATAAAAAAAATAAAAGAAAATTATGAAGAGTCAATAAAAACTAAACTTTGCATTAAGATAAATCCCAAAGTATGATAAACCCGATTTTGTATGAATGCAGGTATTTTACCTGGAAGCGTGCGAGAGCGGGAGCATGTTTGAGGGAATACTACCGGATAATTTAAGAATATATGCAGTGACCGCTTCAAATGCAACAGAATCGAGCTATGCCACATATTGTCCAGGGGAAATCCCGGGTCCTCCCTCTGAATTCGGGACTTGCTTAGGCGACTTGTTCAGTATCTCTTGGATGGAAGACAGTGATTTGCATGATTTAACCAAGGAAACTCTGCTCAAACAATACCAAGTGGTACATAAGTTTATTTTCTGACTAAATTGTGAGAGATGAGAGAAAATTTATGTTTCTATGGTCTCTCAGGTTCGAAGGAGGACAGCTGTAGATACCGAAGAGGGTTCTCACGTGATGCAATATGGAGACATGGAGCTAGTAGACAACCCGGTTTTCCTTTATTTGGGAAATAACCCTCAAAATGGCAATCACACTTTCACAACTCCGTACTCTTCACTTCCGTTCTTCAAAGTTGTTGATCAACGAGATGCGAGTCTTCTCCCTTATTGGTATAAGGTACTTATACTCTCTAAATCTACTTTTCTTCGGTTCATTACTCAGAATTCTTACCAACATCTTTTTATTAGAGCAGCAGAAGGATCCAAAGAGAAGGCTGAAGCGAAAAAAGAACTAAGCACGGTTTTGTCTCATGAAAAACATGTTGACAAAAGCATAAACCGGATAGCCATGATTTTATTTGGACAGAAGAAGTCAACGGAATTCGTGAAGCTGAAAAGACCCGTAGGGCAACCTCTTGTTGATGACTGGGATTGTCTTAAGACATATGTAAGAGATGTATCATCATCGCTTTTATAGGCTGAAAGGGAAAATTTTCATCAACTCTGTTATTGATCTGAAAATGCAGGTGAAGATTTATGAGAAACACTGTATCGTGGTATGGAAAGAAGTATACGGGAGCTATTGCTAACATGTGTAATGCTGGAGTGACTTTGGACCAAATGAACAAAGCATCAATCCAAGCTTGCTCCACAATGAATGGCTAACTATTAATTGTGCTTTTGATGATTATAACATAAATCTTATATATATTTCATATGAAAGGAAAAGTTCTCCATTGGTTTACTTCATTTAGAGCACATTATCATATATTTCATGAGTGAAAAATTAATAGTTAAATCATTGGTTTACCCATTTTTCACTAAATATGGCTTAGTCAAATGAAAGAGCGACATATCTCCCGACGAGTAAAACCAGGTGTCGGAACCATCTACAACAAGAAATCTCGACAAATTACTTCTTAATATAACCACTCAAATCAATGGTTATTGCAATATTTTTGTAAATCAATGGGAAATTATTTCATCATTAGAAATATATAAAGAATGCAATTTTCAAGTAAGGAAGTACATTTGAGAATGACTATAATGTAGAAGATAAGGAAATAATGAGAATGGAATGGAATAAATACTTTTTTTAGGTAACTAAATATGAACATAATCATAACAAATAGATTATATTGCCACAAAATGGAAAGAAGCTTGAATAAAAGATTCCACGTATTAAGCATTTGACTACGTGTCAAAATGTAATTGGAGGAGCTGACAGTCGCAGTTATTAAGCATAATATTCCATTTTCTCCCTAAATAGGGAAGAAAATTCTCGCTCTGACCTCACTCTCCTTCCTCCCCTGAGATTTTCCGGTCATTTTCCCGGCGAACCAGAGCCAATTCGTTTGTTTATAACACTCATGTCCGCGATTTCTCAGAGCTGTAGCAGAGAAAGATAGAGGGAGGACCATTTTTACAATGTTAGTTTCCTTCCTATCTTATTTTCCCCTAATTCACGCTTGCCGCTGCTCTAATTTTGTTATTCTTTTTTACGCGTTCATCCGTCTCTAGATCTTGCTTCTCCTTGTCTTTCTCCCTTTCAGATCTCTCTGCATTCCGTTGCTCTGTTGTGTCTTTTGTCTCGATTTTTCTTCTAATTTTCGGCGAATTTTTGTGCTTCGATTGATTCTGTGCAGTAGAAGTCAGTGTTGATTCTCTTTTAGATCTTAGGGTTTTGATGAGTAGTGCGATTCGTTGTCTGATTGGTTGGTGAGCGGATGTGGAAACCGATAGATAAAGGTCTGCTTAGTTTCCGCTAATACTTCTGTTTTTCTGACAACTAAATGGAAGCTAACTGTCGGTTTGGCATTGTATATCATCGATCCACAACCTACTTGTATGCATTATTGTACTTCAGCTTTGAATTGGCACCAGTTAGTGAACCACTGTTCAAGTTGGGGCATTTGCACCCACTTTGTTGACTTCGTTGCAACGCAGTGATATGTCACATGCCAATGTGTGAACTTTGAAATTCCCTACATTATGAGATGTTACAAAGTTCTAGCTTGGCATCTTTTACTACAGTATTTCTCCTTTATTTAGCCATTGGTTGACTAGATCTTGTCTAACTGATGCCAATTCTTCAATTGTATCTCTATTCCTTGTTTAGGTTGAGTCACTGCGTATTGAACCTTTTTTTCCAGCATACTCTATAATAGTTATTTTGAATTTTGAATATTTTTTGAGTAAGTTTTGTGTCGAATGTATATGTAAGAGTATATTTTCAAACTACGTAACTTGACAAACTGTGTTGGATTTCTGGATCTCTATCAAGACATGAAATTATGATTTGGAGTATGTTCTTACAAGGTTTTTAAATGCTTTTGTTGAATGCAAAGATATTCCGTATTTGGATATCATTGTGACTATTTATAGTCTTTGTTACCATTCTGGCAAATATACTGAAATCACGCAATTT
The DNA here is from genome assembly GCA_948291685.1 of Euphorbia celastroides. Classification (NCBI taxonomy): domain Eukaryota; kingdom Viridiplantae; phylum Streptophyta; class Magnoliopsida; order Malpighiales; family Euphorbiaceae; genus Euphorbia; species Euphorbia celastroides. Next base: position 2,100 of record CAOJBJ011999418.1, on the reverse strand, counting down.
CTCTTCTCTCAGTTTTTCACTTGATCAGAAGGTGCTTCATCAATTATCTTGGAGCACAACACTAGTCTTCTGCTACACTTCTTAGAGCATCCAAAATTCAGCGACCCAGTTCAGGGGGCGACCTGCCCCAAGGCAACGATAGTGTCTTATTTCCTATAGCTCGACGATCAAATTCTTCGCATACAATGATGATAGATGATGATGTTGAGGGAGGCAATTTGCTGCCTTACCAAGAAAGGCCTAGGGTTTTCCCCAACATGCGTAGTAAATCATATGCTCCATTGGTGAGTGACAATCTCTTTCCACCTTTTTTCTCTTGTATCCATTCTATTGATTATATAAATGTACTTTATTGTGCAAGGAGCATACTTCCACTGTCCCTCATCAATGACAACTTGCATGTAATATTTTTTGCTAGTCGTTTGGTTGCACAAAATGATTTTTTCCACTTGAATGATTGTTTGGATAAACAAATAGCGTGTCTGCTGGCATGCTTTGGGACTTAAAATTCCAAAGTTAGGTGCTTTATGATTTTAACACTTATTAATTGACTATGCTTTGTATGTTTTATCTGAGAAGTGATGCACACCAAATTGTGCTTATGGTTTTAATTTTCTGTGGTGTAGTTCAAGTTTTATGATTTAACATGTTTGGCATTTGAAAAGTTCCACGGTTGAATATGATGCGGTTTTCAATTTTATAGGCCATCAGCGGTGACTTTCCTATGTCATCCCCTGTTATTTCTCTATATATTATACTGAATTTGTCGATTCCAGTTATATCAAAGACAAATTATTCAAAAACTTTGTTTCCCAAAACAACTGCCTTTTATACTATATAGATCTTTTTTGTCATAGACGCAAAAAAGGATGTATTTTGCCTCTTCATTTTACAATCAGAACAGTTTCATGGTCTCTCTAATATCTGTTTTCAGATTTTGATCTATACCTGGATCTATGTGAACTTTGCTTTGACAAATAAACTTTGTACATATTGCATTGTGGGATAATTTGCATTCTATTAGTTGTCATTTCATATTGATCTTTTTCTTAAAATGACTTGTGTTTCTTCATGCAGATTGTTCGAGTTTTGATGGGAATAAACGTGCGGGTTCTTTTCATACTTTTGCTTTTGGGTTTAGGAGCAATTGTTTATGTTGGAGCCAGGACTTCTCCAATCATTGTGTTTGTGTTCACAATTTGTATCTTCAGCTTCCTCTTATCTATGTATCTGACAAAGTGGGTACTAGCAAAGGATGAGGGACCTCCTGAAATGGCTCAGGTACATCATCTCCAATGTGATTGGTCTAGAGTTGATTCTTGTATTGAGTATAGCATTTTATCAAAATTATTTGTGTTCATAGACGTGCAATTTTGTGTAATTTTATGCATCCTGTCTAATTTAAATTTTGAACCAACTTCAGAATGAAATTTGTGAACCTCTGTTTCTCCTCAATATCTCAGACATGGTGTTTTGCCTTGATATGCGTGTGTTGACATTCTAGGATCATACTAACACTGATTGAGATAAGCTGTTGGCCTGGTTATTCACTGTGCATATCAGTGTTGCTTCATTTTGGGTTACTATTAGTCTATTATAATAATATAATCTGTGTGACTCAGTTTCGCTTTCTCATTTTTACATAAATTCTTTGTTTCAGCCGTTCAGTCCCTGAAAAATAGATTAGCTTGTGACTTGACTGGCTTCTGTTTTCTGAGACTTGGTGGATTATTGTACTAACATTAATATCTTTTTGGCTAGATATCAGATGCAATACGTGATGGAGCTGAAGGTTTCTTCAGGACCCAATATGGGACCATCTCAAAGATGGCAATGTTGCTTGCTGTGGTTATCCTTTGTATATATTTATTCCGTAGTACAACTCCTCAGCAGGAATCTTCTGGCCTTGGAAGGTGATCAAATTCATCAAATAGCATCGCATAATTCAGATGCTTTCTTATGATGTCAATAATTTTTAGTTCTCTTCATATAGGTCAACATCTGCCTATATCACTGTTATTGCATTCCTTTTGGGAGCCCTGTGTTCTGGTATAGCTGGCTATGTTGGGATGTGGGTGTCTGTACGGGCAAATGTAAGAG